>OX375867.1:97259604-97527452 GCA_947359475.1 Heligmosomoides polygyrus bakeri | reverse complement strand
GATATCGATCGATATTATCGATTTTTTGAGGATGGCGCTCAAGTGGCGCGAAGCTTTGGCCCTGGGGGTAATCGAGGTCGCTGAACACGAATCTGAAGTCGGATCAATCGATATCGATCGATATTATCGATTTTTTGAGGATGGCGTTCAAGTGGAGCGAAACTTCGGCCTTGGGGGTAATCGAGGTCGCTTAACACGAATCTGAAGTCTACCAATCGATATCGATCGATATTATCGATTTTTTTAGGATGGCGTTCAAGTGGCGCGAAACTTCGGCCTTGGGGTAATCGAGGTCGTTGAACACGAATCTGAAGTCGACCATTCGATATCGATCGATATTATCGATTTTTTGAGGATCACGTCGAGGAAGACCAGCCGATCCATCTCGATTAACATAATGGTCAGAAGGCCTAGGAAAGAATAGGAAACCCGTAGCGGCCATGGCGTCCTATTCTCGGGGTTTGGAGGCGAAGCCCCCAACCAGTCGTAGGCGGCCGCTAGGCCGCCGAACGACTGGTATATATATATATATATATATATATATATATATATATATATATATATATATATATATATATATATATATATATATATATATATACGAAATCTTCGAAGGCACTTTCGGCATCCTGTTGGTATTTGAATATTTTCCCTACCAAGAAGTCGCCAAGATGCTTGAAGAAATGGTAGTCTGTTGGGGAGAGGTCGGGAGAAAACGGAGGATGTGGTAGAGCTTCAATGCTCAGCTCATTCAATTTCTGCAACGTCATTCGTGCTACATGGGGGCGAGCATTGTCGTGCAGAAGGAGAACTCGCCTTCGGTTTACCAAGGCCGGCCGGATATCCTTCAACTTTTTCATCAGTTCTTCAATTTCAATGCAGTACTTCTCTGCCGTGATGGATTCACCGGGAGGGAGGAAGCTGTGGTGAATAATTTCCAGCGAACACCACCATACTGTCACCATTACTTTCTTTTGGTGCAATTCCGGCTTCGCAAAAACCTTGGGGCTCTCATCGCTGTCCACCCACTGTGCCGATCGTCGCCTGTTGTCGTACATTATCCATTTCTCGTCACAGGTTACATGCGATCAAGGAATGGGTCCGTTTCGTTCCGTAGAAGCAGTGCGGACGAGATCTCATATCGTCGGTTTCTTTGCTCCTCAGACAGCTCGTGAGGCACCCATCTTTCCAGCTTTTTGGTCTTTCCAATTTCCTTCAGATGCCGGGCAGCTGTGTTGTGACTGACGCCAAGAACCTTCGCTATCTATCTGGTACCATTGTGTGGATCCTCCTCTACCACATCTCTCAGCTTGTCCTCATCAGCATCACTATGCCTCCCACGACCTTCATGTTCTTCCAAGCTCTCATCTCCATTCACAGGGGACAGGTGATACAGGTGATATATATATATATATATATATATATATATATATATATATATATATATATATATATATATATATATATATATAAGATAGGCAAATATATACATTTATATTTATATCTATATTTATATACTTATATATATTTTTATATACTCTATAATAACGCGCTAAGCGAAGAGTCATACCATCGAATCGATCGGCGCTGCCGCAGAAATTAGCCATAAAATAGGGGGAAAATCAGGGGGAGGGGTGGAGGAAATGGGGCAATAATTACGACACGAAAATAGCGAAAAATACCCAGACGTCTTCTCCCTGCCTGGGAACTTCGGCCCTGGAGCAATCGAGGTCGCTGAACACGAATCGGAAGTTTGTTTTTGAAGTATCGATCGCCATCAATCGACATAGATCAAATTACGGGTCGCGAAACTAGCGGAAAACACCTAGACGTCTTCTATGTGCCAGGGGATTCAGAAAACGTGCCGAATACGTCGCATGACGTGCCTAGGACTCAGAAGACGTGCCAAAGACGTCGCTCAACGTGTTGTCCAATGTGCCTGGTGATTCAAAAGGCGTGCCGAAGACGTAGACCGCTAAGGGGGCATTATTGAGGGGGAGCAGTACCAGTAATGGGGACCGTTTCACTAAGGATCAGTAGTGAGGAACCAGTAGATCGCCCTATCATACGTGCACGTCCTGCGAGCCTTTTGTACTCCTAGGCAGGGAAAGAAGCTGTACAAGTAGAGCAGCTAGTTTGACGTGATTGTCCTTAGGTTTAATCTTGCAGGATTGACTATGTTCGTAAATTTATGCACATGTCTATGCTCATTGCATAACTGTACATTTAAAAGTAGTTAAGAACCCATTTTATTGGTCAAAAAGTCCTTGATACGTAACAAATGTTGCAGAACAACAATTCTAATTAACTAATCTGTTTATTTTATTTTTAATATTAACCCGTGGATATAGAAATTTATTAAGGAGTACAAAAGTCACGTACATAGAAGTTGAAAAAATTAACATAGACGAGAAATGAAGTTGAGTAGGGTCGTACCAAATCCGCTCCGAAAGGGTATCGCGAATTTTAGGCAAAAATCGAAACACACGCTTGACCTTGTTAGAAGCTCCACGGTGACGGTTCCATCAAGGCTTCGAAGAGCGTCTGGTACTGAAGTTGGTGACGTTCCGGCGGACATACCCGCCTCTTCAGCCAATACTTGCCTCTTCTCTTACGGTCTTCGTTCATCGCTGCTCTACATAGATTCGTAAACTCGGACGTCAGTTGGTGACGGTGAGTTTACGACGCTGAGACTCTGACGCTCATGCTGTTTCACGCTGGCGTAACTGCTCTTCTGAGAAAAGAAAGAAAAACTTGCTTAACATGATGCGCTAAGGTGTGAAATAATAAATGACAAGTAACTGTCAATTTCTTCTTTAGACTACCATATTATGTGATGAAGCACTTGCGCACTGCTTGAAAACGCTATTTCTTCTATTTCCGTTGTATAGCAGCAGTCTTCTGTGCTCAGTTGCTACGCTCCTGTTGCTATGAATGTTGCTATGCTTTTGGCCAATGGTTTACTGTAAGGCAATAATCGCTACATCACCTTCATCTCGTTCATCTAGCTGACATTTTCATAGCGGATATAGCTTATTTATAAGAATGGTTTACTATGCCCCTCCACTCCACGCTTCTCGTCACATCCTATGGCGCACAAATGGGATTTTTATTTTCCTTCAGCAATAGATTGAAATGTCTCATCATCTTGATGCTTTTTTCTCAGGGTATAATTAAGTGCGGTCACTTCGTAATCGTGTGGGGTGATCCATCTGGACGTCTGATTACACCTTCGAACTTGCCTGTTCAAGGAGATTCTGAAAACACAAGATGCTTTGACAAACCCCTCTTTTCAGTGATCTGAAGCGTTTTCATTGCACCTACAGTAAAGGTTAAGAAAGAACTGCGAGTGTTAAGAAAGGAGATGTATTTATAGCCTAAAATAATATTCAGCGCAGAAAAACCGCGAAAAGGCACTTGTTGCAGATAAACTGCGTCTACGGGTAAAGGTCAACTATTGTAAAGCGGCGAAATGACAAGTGCACAGCGAATGAGGCACCCTCACTGCGCTCCAACCAACCGAGTTGGCTCAGCGTCCTGATGAGGGAGCAGGCACTTCGCCTTGGTCTCCAGAAGCAGGAAGGCTGTCTTTTTTCTACTTTCGAAAAAGAGACTGCGACATGCCCTAGTTCAAAAACTAGTAATATTAGTTGGAATAGTATTATATCAGGATTTCTGTTAGCATGGAGTTTGACCCTGTTAACGTAACACTAAAAAATCTTGTAAATTTATACAGGTTCTGGAAATTCTCGAAACTTTTGCGTAAATTGCAGCAATTGTCACTGCTGAGCTGATAATAAATGTAGGATGTAGAAGACATTCAACATACAAAATTAAAGTTATCAGTTAAAAAAAATTGGTACGAGTTGCGTTGTTATTCACAGTGTATCTAAATTTAAGTAGCAACAGTGATAATCATCAGTATGCGAAGTTTCTATTTTAATAGCATTGTCATATACATTATTAAAGATTTCTCTGATGTTATAATTCTTTATTGTGGATGACTGTACATGTATTTGCAGGAGGGCGTATGTCCGCACTTACCAAAATTTCAAAGGATTGGGAGCGAAGAACATCCAGGTTTTATTCAAGGTGTACAAAACGTACGTTAGACCTAGAGGAGAGTAGCCCAAACAGTCCTGCGATTTGCCAAGAATACCCTGGAAGAAAAAAAGGGAGGAACCAGAGGGGATAAACCAGAGGGGATCGGCATGGTTCTGAAACGAAGAGGTGCAGGCTGCGGTGAAGAAGGAGGATGTCTACAAGCTGTGGCAGAAGACCAGAGCATCTGAGCATCTCACAGCGTACAGGAAGCCGAAGAGGCTGGCCAAAACAGCTGCAGCTAAGGCAAGAACGCCGAAATAGATGCTCTGTACAAAAAACTAGACGGGCCAGAGGGACAGAAGTTTCCCATCCGTTTAGCCAAGGCACGTCATAGAACTAGCCTCGACATTCCAGTAGAGAAGACTGTGAAGAGTGCTGACGGTAGGGTTCTACGGAAGCCGGTCAAGGTCAGAGAAAGATGAGAGGAGTACTTCAAGGAACTCTTGAACGAAGAATTTCCCCGTCGGGAGGCCTAGGAAGAACAACCAACGGTAGGACCCATCCCATCCTGGACCCAAGAAGAGGTTCGCAAGGTCATAGGGAAGTTGAATTTCGGAAAGGCAGCAGGGCCTGACAGAGTGCCAGTAGAGGCTTGGAAGGTGCTCGGGGACCTCGGAATCAACTGGCTGACGCAGTTCTTCAACAGAATCAGGATATATATATATATATATATATATATATATATATATATATATATAAGGTTGTCCCACAAGTCTTCGCGGTTTTTTTTTGAACGATTCACTGCAGATTTCGCCGGCCCTGCATAGCGCTGCACAGCTTTCGAAAGAAAATGATTTGCTCTCTCAGAACGTGTATTGCACTTCTTTCTTCATCATGAATTTTGTCAATTTTTAGGTCGTTGAAGTGAAAAGTGAAAAAGTGAAAAAGTAGCCATTTGCGCACTTGTTCTCTCCGCTTAGGTTTGTAATTTTTTGCGCAGTTTTTTCAAGCATTTGGAAGGCAATGTTCTGTACTACAAGAATATATGTTAGTGCTATTTGCTCTTTTGTCCTTTATTGATTTTTAGGTCATCAAATTGGGACGTCCGAAGGAGGATGGTTATTTTTGCCGACAGCTCCTGCTCTGTGGTTGGACTTTTTGGGTTGGTGTTATATGTCATTCGAAAGAGAATGTCTTGCTGTATAAGAATATTGGTCGCGTTTAATGATTTCTTTTGAATGTCAACAAAATGCCAAAAAGAGAAAAATCGTCTTCACCAACAACTCCTTCTCCTTCTTCAGTTGTTGATATTCGACAGAAATCAGCGTGAGCCAATAAACGCGACACAAATTCTTACTGAGCAAGACATCCTCTTCCAAACGTCATATGGCACCAAGCAAAAAAGTCCAACCACAGAACCGGAGTTTTGGTAAAAATTCGGACGAAAAAGTCGGAATTCCCAATTTGATGGACTAAAAATCAATAAAGGGCAATTGGAAAAATAGGACCAACACACATTCTTGTAAAACAGAACATTGTCTTCCAAATTCTGTAAAAAACTGCGCAAAAAATTACAAAACTAAGCGGAGAGAACAAGTGCGCAAATGGTTACTTTTCCACTTTTTCACTTTTCAATTCAACGACCTAAAAATTGACAAAATCCATGATGAAATAAGAAATGCAATACATGTTCTGAGCAAGTCATTCTCTTTCGAAAGCTATGCAGCGCTATGCAAGAGATCGCCGGCGAAATCTGCAGTGAATCGTTGAAAAAATGGCGGGGACTTATGGGATATATATATATATATATATATATATATATATATATATATAGATATAGATATAGATATAGATATATAGATATGTGAGAGCAGTATCGAATTGCTTAACCGTCATCGACAGACAAACAAAGAAAGTCACTTTCAGCTACAATCAACAATGGCGCTCGATATTGGCCTCCCGATCGAAACTTTTCACCTGCTGTAAAGCACTCGTAATACCCTCGTGTCTCCAAAACCGAAATCACCGGTCAGGAAATGGATAATATCGACTGATATTGAGCTCCTGATCGAAGCCGCTCACCTAATGAGAAGGCCTTCCGTCGGCGATCATAATCACTTAACTCCCACCCTTATCGATTAAGTCTGAGAGGAAGTCGATAATATCGATCGATATTCATTGCCTGATCTATCTGTGACACCTCCTCTGATGCTGAGAGTTGTAATCCCTTTTGTTGTTCCTCCTAGTTGTTTATCCACTGGTTTCCCTTAGTCCTCCTTAATGTTCCCACTCTGCCCAACCTTACCGGAACTTGTCCCTATTAATAGGATTGGTCCTCCACTATTCGTCCCAAATTTCCGGAACAATCCCTTTACCTTCCCCTATTTTATGACTCATTGCTTAACGTATTATTGTATAATGTACGGTAGGTATACATATATTTTTGTAAATGCATATTTATAGTTATATTTTATATATAAATATACATTCATATATTTATACATACATATTATTTTATTTTTTGTTCATCGTTGGAGCTCTACAGCTCTGACACGACTCCAGTTCGCCGTTTGCGTCGTCTTTGAACCCTCCTGCTTGGCCCATAGAACCACTCGTGCAAGGTTTTATAAATAAATGTTGCTTCAATTGCTTTTGATCCTCTGTATTATTTAAGAACGTGTTTTTACTTGCTTCGTAAATTTTTTTGATGTTCCATAGATAGGAATTTGTTTAATTCCATATACGAATGAAGACAGCGCGCCGCTTTTGGATAAGTTTCAGTTGTTCCCCCCATTCAAGCTGTAAATCACATTGACCTTTTATTATGAAGATAAGTCTGATTACGTTACTAACAATAAGTGCAAGGCTAGATATCTCCTCTACTTCAGCAGCATATTGAGCCTGCTCCATGCCATGTGCAAGGTGAAGCATAAATTTAGATAGACTAAAACACAGTTTAGCGACTTCCAATAGAATCACAAGTGTGCTCTAATTAAAAAGTTGCATAACGGAGCTCTCCGCTCATCTGAGCTCCTTTTTTAATCGTGGTGTGACGAGAGTTTAGCCTTCGGCTCTGAGAAACGTGACATTATTCTTCGGAGACAACATTATTCTTGCAAAGACGGAGAGTCGTGCAGATCATTGGAAGGAAAGAAGCGCTTAAGTGGCTTAGGTGGAATGATGACGACAAGGACGATTTGGCTGACTTACTGCTCTCCTGATGCGCACGTGATCTGAAGTCGGCAGATGTTAAGGTGCTCTGTGACCATTTCAGAAACAGCCTGCAGAGCGCTTTCTCTAGAGACATTGGTATACAACGCAGTAACATCGAACGATTCCATGACACATCCTTCCTCCGCCGTGGTCTCGCGGAGTATTGCAGAAAAGCACTGGTGTTTGGCAGGTGTGAGGGCACAAATTTCAGCAGTTGAAATAAAACCAAGTTTAGCAACCAAGAAATGCGGTCAGTAGGGCCATCGACTCCGCTTACAATTGGTCTAAGCTTAAAAGCGGAAGGATCTTCGATGGTCGCACCTTCCGGAGGCAATTTATGGGTTTTGATGAAGACATATAACACTGGACATGTAAGTAGTTCACACCTTAACCGTGTTATTATGTACCTTGGGAGGTTCGCCGACTTCGCGATCTCGGTCCACTTTCGATTTAGTCGGCAATATTGCACAGTAGATTCCTCAGGAGTAGTCGCCTTATAGATAGTGCGATCTTGAAGGTGTAATCTCGTGATCGCCTTATCCATTTCCTGGGACAATACTACGAACTCCCCACCCTTGTTACTAATAGTGACTCTTAATGCACCGGAAGCAACTTTTTCCCTTAATTCTTTGAGACGGCATTTCTGCTCCATGCCCAAATTGCTTTTTATCTTCTTTCCTATAGTACGCCGCAGTACGGTTAGAACGGAAGTGGTCAAGATACGAAACTTTGTATCTATCTATCTATCTAAGAAATCTGTCACACCTTCAGAGAGCTTACCGATGTTAGGTGGCAAGCTTCATACAAACTTATTTATTTGTTTATTCATTCATTTATTTAGAAAAACATTTTTGGCATAAGGAAGCTGGCGGGAGCTCAACTTGCTAATTGCGGACAACGAAAACCTGTAATAGTTGTTGTCGTAGGCTCAAAGACCTTCTAGTAACTGTTTTGCGTTGTGCTGTCTTCTATTTAGTGCCTCTCAGCTTTAACTACTTTTCTTTCTTTTTACGCATGTGGCCCATGTATTGGGCAAAGAATAAATAAGTATAAATAAATATTTTATTTTCGGGGGAAGGGTGAAATAAACAATATTAACGAGGGATTCCAGTCTTTTCAATGTCGCACATAGTCGAGTTCCTAAACAGAAGTGCGCCTACACAGACTATATTATAATGAATGAAATGATTATCTCTTGCTCCGGAACTACAAAAGACAATCATGTATGGTCTTAGAAAAGGTAAGGTCCAGACTCCTTGGGGGGAACACAGGGTTCGATGCCATGCTGGCGCGTTGATAGAGGTCTCAGTGTCGATCTTAGCGCGAGAGAGTGACATATCTGCGCGCAGGACATTAGAAGCGCTTTGGATCGCAGTTACGAGTCCTCGGGTAAAGCGGAAGGAGGAATGCCTGGTGGTAACACAAGAGCTGCCACCCTTCACACAGCTCTGTGGGT
This sequence comes from Heligmosomoides polygyrus bakeri, assembly GCA_947359475.1. Classification (NCBI taxonomy): domain Eukaryota; kingdom Metazoa; phylum Nematoda; class Chromadorea; order Rhabditida; family Heligmosomidae; genus Heligmosomoides; species Heligmosomoides polygyrus. The sequence continues at coordinate 97,518,739 of OX375867.1, read as the reverse complement.
TTCGATCTTCGTGATCTTATCCACAGGCTGATTAAGTCGGTTTGTCTCGGGGCCAAAGCTCATTCACCCACGTCTACGTCCATCAGCGGGTGTTGGTGGTCCGCTTCTGCATCCACCTCTGAGGTTAGTCGTTGGGAACTGTGGTGTCGGATCACGTCCCTGTTTTTGTCAAGACTAGTACCCTGTAGTATGAAATGATGTTTGGGCTGGTGGTCTTGTAGATGTTATTGGCTATTCCAGGCTGTGAAGAAGGCGAAACTCGCCGAAACGTAAGCCGAATAAAGAAGATCGTAGCAATCTTGGTTAACGGCTACAACAAGAACAACACACTATTTGATAACGTTCTTCTGTTGTTCAATATGCTTGTGCGTTATTGCGGTGTTCAATGTTTTAAATTATTCATTGCTAACAACAATAATGTCGTCGTGTCGTCGTGTCGTTGGTTGCCCTAGTGGTTATTGTGCCACGCCATTGTATCGTATAGTGCCTTGCTAAAACTATTGATGATAGAGTGATCTAACAGCGGTTAGTGATAAAATTTATCCGGCAATACCGACTTTCCGAAGAGGTCTTGCTGATGGGTTTCTTGACTACTTCTTGGCCGATCGACTTGGGGATCCGAAGAGTGTAGAGTCGTCCCAGCTGGAGAAGTCGTAGGGAGCAGCAGAAGATTCCAAGGCCCCGAGTGATGACCACGCCGGGTTTTATGCAAGTTGCCGTGCTCGAGAATGTCAGCACTGCCGTGCCTGCAAAAACATTACTATAAGATCAGCCTACTTGATAAGAATAAAGCATGAGAAACTGAGAAGACGAATTCTTGACCCTATTGAACCTTAACTAGCGCAGCTATAAATACCTTTCAAGTTAGTTCTAGAAACTTGCGAGAGGACCTAAGAGAAAGTATTCAATACAGTTTCCCTAGGAAGCTCTCGATGAATTTAGCTTGAATCTGAACAGCCGCAAATGGCTGCAATTTTTTGACCTTTCTTCACAGAAGATTAGAAGGAAGACACTACCATGACAAAATTCATCCCAAGAACTTATTCATATGTTGTACAGACTTTTGCGTTAAAGTACTGACAAGATGTGCGAAACTCTCTCGATAATGCTGAAACTCTTTATTACGATCTCGCTCGCTCTGTAATTCGCACACCTCGTCAGAGTACCCAACATAGAGGTTTGCCAAGAAATTTCATCTGCTACTTGGAAATCACGAAGATCTCTAGAAACTGTGTCAGTAAACCGTAGGAGGTCACAACCTGAGATTAATAGTTCTTTCGGTGTATTGCTAGTGACCTGTTGTTCACGTGACTGATGGTTACTTATGTGCTGGCTACTGCGCTTTTGGTGTTTTCCTTTGACACTAACTAGATTGTCTGACGCCTTATGCAAATAACTGAAGCAGCGAAAATGGGGCGGTACTCAGGCTTTGGCGTTTAGCTATCCCACAGTAATCCGCCAATCGGATAGGTGCAGGCGAAATGGGGCGGGAAGAGTTGGGGGAGTGGGCTATAAAAGCGTCTCTCCAGCTTTCCAGATATTGCAAGCGTCTGAAGAGCTTTCCTAAAACAACCCTTCTCTTTGGATCTTCTGCCATCTCTCAATTTCTTTAGCCACTCTTGCATATTCTCTTCCTCTCTATCCTTCTCTCACTTTCTCTCTCTCTCTTTAGTTAGGCTTATATTGGGGCTTTGTAGACGAAGTTGCGATGGGGCTTACAACATGTGGGGTCATGATTGAATGCTGCTAGATTTCTCTAAAGAGATCTCTTAAACAGTGTCAGCCCATGTCCGCACAGATTCAGTCCAGTATGTAATCGTTTGAGATACAACGTTTCTGATCACGCTTATGAACGATGGCACAGCGGCAAGCCTAATTATACACAAGATGTAGAAAAAATGTGTTGAGAAAAGTGTAAGGTGTTGGCGGCAGTGTCCGTTTATCTTGGTGGTGCCACCGGACACTTCTCGATTGTGCGGGTTAGGTTAAACTTGGACACTCGATTGTACGAGAGGCCATTGTGAATGGATATCAAATTTCTCATCACTTGGTGTATGACCGTACAAGTGTTTCGAGATAATCAACGACGTCCGCGGTGCCGACGTGCACTCGCAAATGCCGACGAGGGTCACTGATGTGAGGGCGAGTTGGGGGCAACTGAGCTAGTCCAAAGGGCCCGTAGCGTAACAGAACCCGCCTAACAACGCTGAATGTGAGTACGTTAACGGGCCACTCCTGCGAGTAGATAGAAGCACTGGAGCAAAGGCGAATCAACTTATGTGCAAGCAGGAGACGAGATCGTTCTGTGGTAAGTCGAGGGACATAGGCCGAGGCTTTAACGCCATTCTGTGCCGCAGTCCCAGGACCACCAGCGGTGTTGGTGTGATCGTTTCCGAACGTTTTCAAGATGCGACTGCAAGAGTGAAACGTTCCAGTGAGCGCTTGATGAAGGCCGTTGTCGCTGCAGAACAGCAAATGTATAATTTCTTCTTTTTGGAGACAGGCTGCTCAGCGCGAGTCAAGGACGAGTTTTAGACCCTGCTTGATGAGAAGACAGCAGAGTTGTCACGAAAAGACACTGTGCTTGTTTAAGTTGAGCTCAACGGCCACGTTATAACTGCGAAAGAAGGTCAAAGGTGTCATTTTGGTTATGGGGAACGTTTCGGTTATTAGAAACGTAACGCTGATAGCGAACGAATTCTTGAGTATGCAAACTCGCATAGTCTCATGATTGAGTGTTTCGGAAGCGTGACTCTCATGTCGTGCATTCCTATAGCGAAAATACCAAGACGCAAAGTGACCTTATCCTTGTCAAGCATTGCGATCGAAAGCTGGTCACAGATGCGAAGGTTGAGCCATTCGAGACTATCGCCACGTAGCACCGTCCGCTGTTCTGCACCACTGGAACGTAGGTCGAACGATGCGGTCCAGCAAGGATCAAGTGGTGGCGGATGAAACAGAAGGACGCAGCTGTAGTTGCTTGTATTCAATTGCAGACGGTTATCACTGTTGAGGAGACATGGAAACGTGCTACCGATTCGATTCTACAAGCTGCACCTTGCGAACTGATCACGACGAAGCCTGGGCGGCATAAGATCGAGAAGCAGACATGGCTGTGGTCTGACGACGTCAAGAAAGAAGTCTAGGGAACGAAAAGACTATATCACGCTTTTCTCAGCGACAAGATAGCGGAAAATTGTCATATATACCAAGAAGCGAAGAAGGCGGCTAAGAAGGTTGCTGCCGTTGCAAGAGCCTCTAGTTATGATGATATCAGTGAGAAATTCAAGACGCGCGATAGTGATCGACAACTTTATAGGCTTGCCAAAGCCATCGCCACGGCGAGGATGCTGAGTTCTTCGACATCAACGATGAAAATGGCCATCTACTGATGAACCGCTAAAGGATTGACATGACTACTTCGAGAATATTTCAACAGTGAAGGTTGTCCGTTCGTTTATACTTGCGTCCCTCCAACGCATGTTCCTGTGCAAAAGATCACTGTGGAGGAAACGGAAGCAGCTTTGAAGAAGATGAAGCAAGGTAAAGCAACAGGTCCAGACGACTTAGCGTCAAACCTATGGAAGTCAAGGTGCTGGCACCCGCTGAGTGACTGACGAAGTTTTTCGACCAGGTTGTTGCGGAAAAGAAGGTTCCCGGTAGTCGGCAGCAATGCACGACGATCCCGAGCTGGAAGAAGAAGGCAGCCCAGTGAAGTGTGCAAGTTACCGTCCAATCCGATTGCTATTGCTACAATATGGAAATCTTCGAGCGAATTGTGAGCGCATTCGCGAGATCGTCCGGCTTTCCAGGCTGTGGCACCATCGATGTCATTCATGCTTTTCGTCTTTTAGTAGAAAGACATAGTGAGAAACCAAAACCGCTGCATCTTGCTTTTCTCGTCCTGGAGAAGGCATTCGATCGTGCAGTGCGTGAGGTGACGTGGTACACCTTAGCCACCTTGTATACTCTCGCCGTGGCGCTGCGCAACTGGCCGTGCCGCGCTCCAAACGAGCCGTTCACGATTGCCGTTAGAAAGGGGAGCGTTATCGACGCGCGGCCACGAGCTTCTGCAAACTACAGTCCGTTCTCCAAGGATGACAAAGGAGAGGGTCCATGAGTCATTGGAGAACCAAAACAGAAAGCATTCCTCCGGTTGAGCAACTGAATGCATCTTGCTAATGTTAGAGATGGCTTTCCTGTGCGGAGCGACTAATCCACTCTTAAGGCTGGGTCGAAATCGTGTGCTCAACCCAGGTTGAAGTGTAGTATTGGGTCGAATCCCGTGCAATGTAAATAGCACTAAATGGTCTTTTATTTCGCATCGTGTGCGGGTCCTAAAGTAAAATTGCTGGAAGGTACTCATCGAATCAGTCAGATTTCTCTCTCATATGACCATTCCGGGTCACTGTTCACTAAACATATATTTAGCAGAAGTTTGACAGATGAAACCGCGGCAATGTCTACAGATCTCCATTTCTTTTCTAGGTTACGCCAGATAGGAGTCACCGTTTTTGCCCAAGCTCCACCGTAATACGAAAAATGGATGTTAGATTCGTAATCAGCACCCCAAATAACGTCCTAGGCGAAGATTGGGCAAAGCCGGTGATTGTGACCTGAATAGGCTTAGTCACTAGAACTTACCGAAACCTCCCGTAATCGGCCGATGCCAGATTCGTGATCAGCTTCCTAAATAACCAACTCCTCCTGGGCGAAGCTGGGTCGAAAAATTTTTCTCGACCTCTGGAATCCTAAATGTACTATAAAATGTTTCATCTCGGTGTGAAATCTTCCACTACTCAACAAGTCTGTCGCAGCCGATCGCGTCGCGCCTCGCCTTTCCCTCCAGCGGCGCGATTCGACGAATTTGAGACGGCGGAGTATGGCAATGCGGTGCGGAAAAATCGATGGTTATGTCAACCATCACGCCGCACCGCGGCGGCGCGAGTATAAAAGGCCACTTAGGCGCCTTTTATACTACCGCCGCGGCGCGGCGCGTCAATTTGGGGAGCGGCGCGGCCAGTCGTGAGTATAAAACCTGCGCGATTGCGGTTAGAAAGGGGAGTGTCAGCGACGCGCGGCCACGAGCTTCTGCGCACTACGGCCTGTGCTCCCAAAACGGTCCATGAGTCATTGAGGGAGCAAAACAGAAAGGATTCGTCTTCCTGATCAGCGCAATGCATCTTGTCAATGTTTGTCGTGGGATTCCTATGGGGAGCGACGAATCCTCTCTTAAGCCTGGAGTCGAAGTCGTCCGCTCAACCTACGGTTGAAACTGGTGAGTTTGGTATTGAGTCGAATCCCCTGCAATGCAAACAGCACTAAACCACTCCTTATTTTGCGATATGTGCGGGTCCAAAAGTAAAACTGCTGGAAGGTACTCATCGTCGATAACCACTCAAAATTCTTTCTCATATGGCCATTCTGGGGTCGCTGTGCACTAAGCATATCTTTAGCGTGGTATATGAAACTTCGTGAATGTCTACAGATTTCCATTCTTTTCCTAGGTTACAGAAGGTACGGGCTAAGGTTATGGTCACCGATTTCGCCCAGACTCCCTAATCATACAAACCTAGTAATCGCCTGTAACTTCAAAAAACGATGCCAGATTCGTGATCAGCACCCTAAATACCCCCTCCCCCTTCCCAATAGAAGAAGTTTGATCGAAAAGGTGAACCCTCCCACTCTACACCGAGTCTGCCGCGGCTGATCGCGCCGCGCCGCGCCCTTCCCCTCAGCGGCGCGATTCGCCGAATACTGTAACCCAAAATTCCGTCAAGTGTGGTGTTTTGCGGCGGCGGAGTATAGAAGCGATGCGGCGAAAAATCGATAGCTATGCCGACCATCACGCCGCGCCGGAGGGCGGCGCAAGTATAAAAGGCATCTTACGGTATCACATTGTAGGAGAAGAACCTATTGAGTTAGTGCAAGTTCTTCGCTCCTGTCCTAAGAGTCAAGGGGAGCGCCGGCAGACGCATCGACGGAGTTTCCAATCTCCTTTGATGTTCATCAAGGTTTCCCCACTTTTTATTGTCGTAATGAACGCCATTTCGCGAGACACTTTTCTCAGAAACCTACTCCTTGCTACATGCAGATGGCGTAATGCTTGCCAGTGAAAACAAGGCCGATATTGAGCGACAAGTGCAAGCTTTTAGCTAAAGATATAGAGAGCTTAGCGGCGTTCAGCTCAACTAAACGTCAAAAAAATCTGAGTACTTGAAGACATACGTAAACGAGACTGGGTACATTGAGACACTGGCACTTCGCTCGTGCGAGCGACACATTCCAAGTAACTTGCATCTGCAATTGCCTTTGATGGTGGTCTGGTGTTCGATGTGAACTCGCGCGTAAGCGCAGCGTGGTCGAAATAACACTCAATGACGGCCGTTTTCTGCAACAGGAAGATACCAAAACGCCTTAAATCAAAGATCTGCAAAATCGTTTCCCGACCAGTAGGGATGTACGGTGCTGAGTGCCGCCCTGCAACGAAAGAGATTGAGAGCTGCCTCAGCGCAATGGAGAAGTGCTGCGCTGGACGGCTGTGCCTGGCGTTTGGATCACATTCGCAATGTGTTCATTCGTAAATGGTTTGGCGTCGCTCCAATTCCCGATATGCTACGTGGCTTACGGTAGTATGGTTAACCGTTCGGAAGATTAGTCTCAACATAGGTGTGCCTAAAAAACGGCCTAAAGGGCGGCGTTGGCAACGCGCGAAGTGGCGTCACTACATCAGAACAGCGGGTCACGCCGCTAAGTGGGGTTGAGAAATAGTTATAATAAAAAGAAATAGTTACGTTTCCGTTTGCATATGCGAAACCCAAACGAAATTCTTTCCTCTGTGCTCATCTGTAAGGAACGATAGGACGGAAGTTCGAGTTGCTGTACACCAACCTGAACTCCTTCTGATTACGGACGTGACGAATTACAAGTAAGCGCAGAGAATGTCTAGAGAAACCTTGAAAGAATAGCACGAACGAGAAATGTGGAAAGGGCAGCAAAATGTAGAATAGGTGCAACTACGTACTCGCAGTATTGGCACGGGCAGTGCTCCATAGCTCAACGAAAAGGTCCTCCGTCGAGAGGGATGAGGGAATAGTATTTAGTGTGGTGGAAAAGGGGGAGGGGATAGGTTGAAGACTTTTCACGGGCGATTTCACAGATGAATACTGTTTACAATTCCTAGTTCACCCAGATGTTCTAGAAACAAAAAGCTATCAGGGCACTTTATATTTCATTAAACGAAGCTTATATGTCTGAGAAAACCTCTGAGGGTAAGCTATGGTCCTTTGTTGGATAGAAAAATGCTCTTTCAACAGATTCGGTTTTCTTAGCATTCGTCAAAATGTTTCACTATTCTTTCTCTAAAACAATTTATTTTTCAAGCTGTAGCTTCATTAAGCCATAAAACGCAAAAGCTTTCAATAAAAAATCTGAATCTTGCACCAAAGGAGGGATGGGTATTTTGTTGTCTTTGCTGTTGAAATCATGCCATGCGCTTGTTGTCCACATATCCTTACAGTTATTTCGAAGTCGGAGTCAAAGGAAACCTAAATTCTTCAACAGCAAGACTTTAAGATGGTGGCATTTACACTCCCTAAGTAATAAACAATGCAACGTCTCGGCATGGGACAAGTTTATGATGCGACCTCAGCATCGAAGAAATTTTAATCGACAAACTTTGAGTAGTTGAAAGGGTAGAATTTTACAACTTTATATCACAAGCAGCTCAAATTCTGTTGCATCATTAAGCGCAAGACAAAGAGACAGTTTTTAACCTGTATACAGCAGTAGGAGTTTAGTTAGAAATGCATTCATGTTGTGTTTTGATAGTCGCTGCCAGACCTGCGTTTTTGTGCTTTGCAAAACTGGAAAAATTTAGCTTGGTTTAGAAGCTGTTAAGAGGATGTTTAGTTGCGGTCAAAACTCTTGCGCCAGGCGGGACTCGAACCCGCATCTTCTGCTTTCCGGGCAGCGATGTTCGCCTTACTGGTTGTCTATCTAGCTTGGTTAGCTTGGTTTGTCTATCTGTTTAGTTTCTTGTCCTCTTGCTCTATTTTCTGTTCAAAGTGCTAGACCCAACTAATTTCTGCTTCATCCCAGTTACTGTAAAATTTGGACACTTATATAAATAAGATTTCAGATTGGTAACTGAAACAACCCAAACGGTAAATCGACGAAATGAGGCTCAGCCCTCATACTGCGCTGTTAGTCATCTCCTTCTGCTTTTCTGTCAAGTTCGACTCTTCCCAAACGGGTGAGACACGCTGTTTGAATCTTGTTTACATAATTTATCAACAATTATTTTTCAAAGGTCGACTTCAGATCTCTCGCCAGCACTACTCAGTAGAAGTCATGAATGTGAAGACGATCTGGACAATTGGATGAAGAACTGCTACATTCCATCACCGAAATGGATTGACGCTCTCGTTGCTAATGCAAGCGCAATGGATGGCTGCAGAGATAGCTGTGTTGTCAGGGAAGTAACGGATCGTCTGGTCGATCGAACATTTACAAAAGATCTGATGATGCTCGCATGCGTCGTAAAATGCCCGTGTCTCTCTTTGAGCTTTTGCACTTCCGCGAACTTTCTGGCCACACCTTGCCCATCGGAAATGCAGATGAATGGTAAAATTCTTCTTCGCTGTCCCAGCATGGACCAAGCGCTTCAATTCGCTTCAGAAACCACAAATATTTTTCGGCCATCTTCTACAGGTCTGGGTACCATGAAGGATGCAAATGAGATCACAACAGCATTTGGATCGGAGGGTTCTTCACTGGGAACAACATCTGTGGACACTCATGGGTCGAGCATGACCATTGGCACAGCGTCAGTTTCGAGTTCTTCGTCGATCACAAAAGCGAATGAGATTGCCGAGCCCACAACGCTTTCTGATGTGACGAAACAAAGTACCACACGTGCACTTCAGACCACAGAAGTGAAGGAACACAGCGAGCATGTGGCCTATTCGACAACCACTCTTTTTACCCCCACAAAGCCTACTTCATCTACAGAGCTCTCTAGTGGTACAGAGCTACATGTATCGGCAAGCAGTTCTTATTTGGAAGAATCTACTGAACCAATTCCCACTCGTGTTTCTCACAGCAATGTGGCTTCCACTGAATTCCGACGATCGACTGCAGCGACACCATTGCCGTCTTCATTTGACTCACACACCACTGACGTCGAAGCATTTACTCGTTCGACATCACTGCCGATTTCTACGGCGGCCAAGGAACAGTCCACAAAAAGTCAGCCTACTTCAGTGGTAGACCTTTCCTCTAAAGCCACAGATGCGTATCTTCAAAAAACGTCTACAACTGTTCACCAGGATGCATTTACGTCGCCATCCACAGTGGCAACGACTGGAGAGGTCTTCACCACGGAACGTGTGAACGACTTTCTGAGCTCGTCAAGGAGAACGACCACCATTTCAGAACCGTCTGCCGCTGCATCCCATCTCTCAGAAGCAGGAACTGAAAGGAACACAGGTTCTTTCACTGACAGGACACGGCTGACGACGCTCGCAACGATTTCTTCGAATGTTCATCTAAGCAAACCTTCCATCAAACAGCCTGCAACATCGACTTCGCCCGCATATGACAACAACGAGGAATTGAAGACTGAAAGCCAAAGCAGAGCAGCTCCGTTCCTAGAGAAGTCCACAACCTTGTCTTCACAGTCTGCAACTTCGATGACAACAGCACATATCACCAGCGACCAACTGAAGACTGAGGCCAAAAGTGCAGCTACGATGTCCTCAAAGGAATCTACGCATTTACATTTGCAGAGCACATATTCATCTCCTTCTGGCACCAGAGATGAGCTGAAAACTGAGAGCCAAACGAGAGATGTTCCAATCCTAACGGAATTCACAACCCTGCCTTCCCAAACAATTTCAAATGCAGTGCAAGACGCCGAAGGTGAAGGAACTACTATTACTCCTTTGTTCGACGAACTGCATCGCGAGAGCACAGAAATCACTACTCCAAGTTCAGAGGATGAGGCGAAAACAGTTCGGCACCTTCAAACTACTTCCCTTTTGGCGACACCAAATGCTGGTGGTGATAAGCTGAACTCTGCTTCAGTGACATCAAGAAATGATGAACTGACTAGCTTTCTATATCATGAGCTGCAGACTACCATCAGTTCGAGATCATCCTCGCACGTCAGAAGCACCGTAACTGCGAAACGAGGCTGGAGTTCTACACGCGGAAGCACCTCTTCGGCTCGGCTTTCTACAGGTGAGAGTTACACATCTATTAGCTTCTACTTCAGGTGTGGGCTTCCTATTCACAGTCCGCTACAGGACAGACGGGAGCGAACGCTAGTGCAGACTATGCTGCTCTTAGATTTACTCGATTCGTATGTTATTCCTAGATGATCGAGTCTCTTCCGTTGCGAACGTCGCGATCTATGAACAGGATTTATGAATTAACTGTGTGGGGCAGTCAGCACCTAGGGAATTGTGAATTGTCCTTGTTTGACACTCCTGGCATTTTGACGTTGTATCCGGTTGGAGTGATATGTAGTTCAGCTGCGGCTAGATTGCTACAGAAATTTACTGCTGTTAACGTTTTGGCGTTGTCGCCTTCTTCGTAGCGTTCAACTTGTTCAAACGAACTTAGGATTTTCACAATTATTCCAAGCGTGTAAAGTATGCGGTTGAAGGAGTCGCCGGATCTCGCGCGCTCCCCAAACCAGGATACAAGGTTCAGATCCCGCCATGAGTCGTCAAGCCCTTTCATCCGTCCGTGCTCGTTGAATTGGTTGTAGACCTTTCTGGAAAGAATAGAACACGAATTTCCCTATTGGCTAACCGCCACATGTCATCTTACACAAACTGCCCAAGAATGCTCAGTCATAGAGGCGCCGGCTGTCACCTGCACCTCAAATCGGTTTTCTTATTTCTGGCTTCACGCCCAGTCCAGCCGAGCCATTCACTCATCCGAAGTGAGTTGTTGCTACACCTGTCTGCAACAACTCACTTCATACACTACTAACTTTTGATCGTATGAACACCGTAAGCCATGGAATAGGTCAAATACACATTCCAGTTGAAGAGGAAGCTCCAGTGTTGGAGCGCGGGCCAATCTTTTACGGTCGGTATATCGACGACTGCTTTGTGGTGTGTTCAACACAAGTTGAAATGGATGCCTGTTTCGAACTGCTAAACAAGCAGTCCGAGTATATCCGCCTTACCAGGGAAGCACCTAGCAATGATTGGCTCCCGTTCCTCAATGTGCAGGTTAGCCTACCTAGGAGGTCGATCAAAACGATGTGGTATCGCAAACCTAGCAACAGGAACATACTGCTCCACTTCAGGTCTGCACATCCATCCAACATGAAAAGGGCCATAGTCACCAATATGTTTCGAACAGCGGTCGCAGTGTCGTCTGACAGCACTCAGAAGGCGCTGTCTAGGGAGCTTGCAAGGCACATTGCTTCCTTGAATGGGTACTCCTCTACAGTGATTTATGCCAAACGCAGACATCCCTCAGTGGTTGCAAACGAGACCGAGCAAGACAAAATTCCCTTCTGCATATCGTTCATTTCGGATGGGGTCAGCAGGGAAATCCGCGGTTGCCTTCGAAAGGCAGACCTACATGAACTGGTAAGGGTGGTAGAAGTCCCTCCTATGAATTTGAAGGGACAACTAGTTCGAAACCGATTGTACGACCGCAGCTGTCCTGCCCCCTCGTGTGTAGTGTGTCCTTTTGGGAAACAAGGTAATTGCATGACCTCGGGGGTGGTGTACCTTATGTCATGCAGGGAATGCAGAGAGGAGTACGTCGGGGAAACGGGAAGGCCGCTGTGTATAAGGGTCAAGTAGCACCTAGACGGCCTTAGGAGGTCGCAAATATCGACTCCAATGGGTGAGCACAGGGTAGACTGCCATGGCGGCGCAATGGTTCAGGTGGCTGTCACGATCCTTGCACGCGAGAGCGACGTGTCCGCGCGGAAAACGCTAGAGGCGTTCTGGTCCGCATCGCGAAACCCCAAGATCAATCGCAGGGACGAGTGCGTGGCGGTGGCGCAAGAACTGGCACCCTTTGTCGGCCTCTGTGGGTTTTGACCTAGAGGGTCATGCCCTTGGAGGTCCTTAGAGTAGGTGGTCTCTAGAGCTTAAGTCGTTCACCAACGTTCACCTCCGTCTGTCGGTGACTGGTGTAGCGCTTTCGGCTTCCACCACAAAGGTTAGCCCTTCGTCGTTTCTCCACATCGTTTTCTTCACTCCATTGACCTTTGAATTTCTTTCTGTAGAATGAAATGACCTTTGGGGGAGTAGTTCTTCAAATGTTATTTGGACTCTTCCAGGCTCCGACGAAGGCGAAACCACCGAAACGTAAGTCGAATAAAGTGTTGTAACAATCTCGGTGCACAGCTCCACGAACAAACAATTCAACACATTCCAGTTGTTTCCCTAAAATCCCGTAAAAGTATAGTGCGTGGCGGATCCGAAAAAGATCAAATAACGCGGTCTTTTATCCTTTATCCTAGATTGCATTTTGCATCCCTTAAAGAGTGACCGGTGGTCTTGATTAACACCGACCTTTATTCTCAGTGCTTTATTTTGAAGTAGAGGCTATAAGGCCATTGGATTTTATTCATTTAAATCGTAGAAAATTTGTGCTTTTGAAGGCGATGTATTTGGTATTTCTTGTTTTTAGCGTCATCCATCTGTTCCATGCCTTGCCCACCGGATTATGAGGAAGGCCCGACGTACTGCTATCGTTTCACACCGAAAAGTGTCCTCACATATCGAATGGTTAGTTTGAACATTTTTTGTCCTCGGAGCAATAGATTTAGTCAAACAGGTTCATTTTTTTTCAATTGTTAAAAAGCTTCGAAAATTTGCTACAGTGAGCAGAAAAGGTAGCAGACTGGTATCGGTTCGAATGTTGCGCAGCGCCGGCTGTCGCGTGTGGATCCAGGTCCAGGTTCCCGGTTCGGGCCTCGCGAAAGCCATTGAAGCCTTTCATCTCTGTGGGGTTGGAATACTGATACGAAACGTGTTCAGCCACTAACTCCTTATCCATCAGATGGCCACCACAAATAGCTAAGTAGTCGTTGAGGCAGTGATGAATCCGTGAATGAAATTGAAAAAAAAACAATGCACGCATAGAAGGTGCCGGACGTCAAAGAAAGACGGCCAGTAGTCGAAGTTATGGAGGCAGTGCATAAAAGGGGCATGGGAAACTGAGACGCCAGTCAGTGAATCAGAAAATCAGGTAGTAATGATGGGCTTTAATGGGTCACTGTTTTACGCAGCTTAATGCAAGCGATTGTCATGGACCTGGATCTTTCTCCCAACATTAGGGGACATTAGAACAGCACGATGTAGGTGATGTGCATCGGAGGTGAAGTGAAGACATTTTGGCGTTCTCTCGTTGTAACGCTCTTCTAGTTGCTATTTTTCTCCATGTCATTGTGTCAGTGTGTTAGCTGTGTCTTGCACACATGAGATTACCGTAGTTGTAAGCCTATGCAAATGACTTTTGTTGCCAGGCTGTACGATTCTGCTCACTCGCCAGCAACTCAGATCTAGCGGATGAGATCGACCTCCGGAATCAGGATGTGCTTGAACTGCTACGAAACATGAGGTACGCATCTCACATCTCCGGTGCGAAGGCTTGGGAAATGCAATGCGTTCTTCACGCTGCCGACCAAAATTTATTTTGCCGTCAGGGTCAAATTTGCCTAATTACAACAATAGTAGTTTTGGATAAAAACCAGTTTCTGCAGTAAAACCAGACAAATGGACTGCCTTCGTTTCCTTAACGCCACGAATTTGAAGTATACTTATGCTCTCGCAAAAATCTCGAATATTCGAATGGCTTCGAATACTGATATTTTTCGAATGTTCGAATGTCACACTCAGAGCAGAATTGGATAAAATCGGTCGATAACAGCCTGCTAACTTTGGATGTACATTCGAAAAACGCGTTCTTCGAATATTCGAATTCGAATATTCAGATTCGAATGAGAATCATTCGAATACCTATTCGAGTGAGTCTTCCGAGCATAAGTGTAGTTTGTAGTAAACTTTGAAGTACACCGATCGCAATAGGCAGTCGGAAAGCGGATAGCAAAAGCTGAATCGCCACTAAAATTCCTACTAATTTGAGTCGTTTGAGGGCTCAAGCTTTTTTGCAGTAAAATGCAATGCTTAATGACCTCGTTGAATAGTATAACAAGGTTAAGCTGATTCCTTGAACCTTCTTAACTTGGTTGATCCTTCTTACTTGCGTCGTTTTATTCCCGCTTACAATTACTTTGTGTTCTTTGTATTGCGAATCTTAGAGAGGATAGTGCGAAGAGAAAATCTTGCAATTGACTCAAGTCACTATTCGTACTTCCTAGAGGATCTCATAGGAAGACGTTTATGTAAGTAAGCGATAAAATGAATCCTTATCTTTCGAACCTTATGTTTTATTAACGTTTTCAAATTTATTTATTTATTTATTTATACCTGTTTAATTCAATCTGCTTTTATTTTTAAAAGTGTGCAGTTTAATTGGAAAGCTCAATGGTGTGGTTTGAAGTAAAAATTACATATAAAAGTTTGAACTCAAGTGCTTATTAAGCGGTTGAACGCTTTTAAATGCTCGTGCTTAATACTTTTAATGTTTCACGCCAAAGTGGTTAACGAAACTGTATGTATTTGGGAAACTAGGAGCGAAAAAGTTTTTTGTTTTAGCGACGCACGTTCCCCGTCTGTAGATCTCATGTTCGTGAACGAGAAAACGTCGAAGCTGATCAAGGAAACGAGGACCGTTCGTATTGCCTCCCTACAGATGAGCAGCCTCGTCCTGTTGAAGGTGAATCGAACCGTGGGAATCGATGAGCACGTGGCGAACGCTACTGGAGTCTGCAAGATGCCGAGTAAGCGCCTTTGGTTTTGATTTCGCATTGAGGATTATTGAGTAGGAGCGTTGGTTTTTGAAATCCATCGAAAAAGGTCTAGTGGAGGTCCAGAGGCCTCATCTAGACCTTTTTCGTAAAGGCTAGTCAAGAGTAGGGAGTAGAGGAACCGCACGACACTAAATCAGTATCGTTGTGTTCTACAAATGTTGGAATCTTACAAATATTTACGTCGTACGAGGCCCGAGGGATGGGCGCGTGTAGCGCAGTCGGAGGAGACGCCGACTGTCGTGTGCACCCGATATCAGGTTCCTGTTTCGGATTTTCCGCCTAGGCTAACAAAGCCTTCCATCCCTCCGGGGTCGATAAATTGGTACCGCACTTGTCTGGGAGGGATAAAGCGCTGAATTGCTCATCGGCTGGCCACCGCAAGTCATTGTATGGCCAAATACGCATTCAAATCGCCTCCACGACATCCAGTAGAAGTGGAATGCGTGGGGCATCCCAAAAGGGATTGAGTAACGCCGTCCTTTATCCTTGTCCTTTATACTAGGTCCAAACTGCTACAAGACGCTGTGCTGTGGCTTAACTAAGCCCTACGGACTGGATGATCTGACTTTGAAGAAACTCAAGAACTGATGTTTCACGATTGTGATTCCGAAACGCGGGTGCTGTGAGTTTCTCGCGGTGTAGGCAGTTCCCGAAGAGTACCTTACTCTATTGAAGAAATGGTTTCACTTTGTCACACCCACGGAGCTAGGTTAGCACGTGTAGCACAATCGGAGGAGGCACAGGCTTCCAGAATCAATTAATGCTTTGGTGGTTTCTGACCACAACAACCAAGTGTCCTATACCTCCAGGGTCCACCTATTGGTACGAGGCTCGCCTCGGAGGGTAGAATACCGACTTGTCCATCGCCTGGCAGCTGCAATTCGTTAAATTGGTGAAGTACGCATTCCAGTTGCTTCTACTGTATCTCTTAGAAGTAGAGTGTTGGAGCATCCAAAAGGGGTTAATTAACGTCGAACTATCATACTCTATAATAGCGCGCTAAGCGATGAGTCAGCTGTCGTTCGGCGCCGCTGCAGAAATTAGTCATAAAATATGGGGGAAAATGGGGGGGGGGGGGAGGGGATGGGGGAGGAATTACGGCGTGAAATAACGAAAAATACCCAGACGTCTTCTGCCTGCCTGGGAATTTTAGTTCAGTTAAAAATTTAGTTAAAAGTTAAATTTTTAGTTAAAAATTTAAGTTCGTTTTTGAAGTACCGATCGCCATCAATCGATATTGATCAAATTACGAGTCGCGAAAATAGCGGAAAATACCCAGACGTCTTCTACAACCCTGGAAAGTTCGGCCCTGGGGCAATCGTGGACGCTGAACACAAATCTGAAGCTCGTTTTTAAAGTTTCGATTGCCACCTATCGATATTGATCAAATTGTCGATTTTTTGTCGATGTCGTTAAACCGGTTCAAAGCTTCTGGGGGTTCACGGGGATCAAATCAAGGGGCACGAAAATAGCGGAAAATACCTGGACGTCTTCTACGTGCCAGGGAACTCAGAAGACGTGCCGAACACGTCGCTCAACGTGTTTGGAGATTTAAAAGACGTGCCGAAGACGTCGTCCGCTAAGAGGGATCATTGAGGGAGGCCACTAGCAGTAAAGGGGAGTTGACAAGCAATATCATCATTGAACCGCTGAAGATGATGCCGATGTTAAGCATAGTGGTGGTGGTGGGGTGGGGGGGGGGGAAGTTCTGTATGCCGCAATACTACTGACCTGGGGCGAGATTTATCAACGATACCGCCGGTGTCATTCACGGCGGACTCACCATATCGGTCTGCATAGTAAGTGCTACAGAGAGATACAGGAATACAGATACGATAATAGAGCAAGGTTGGAACATAATAAGCTGCATAAGCAGAGCAGCTTGCTTGATGTGATTGCCCTCAGCTTAGTGATATGCCAACATCGCACGAAGCGCACAAGTGCGAGGCACTTGTCTTTTATATTGAGTTAGCTGCTGATACAGAATCGCGCCACAATCACACGATTACCCATCCCCCTCCAACGCCCTCTTTAAACTGTGGAAAAAATAAAATATTCCTCGATATTTCTTCTGTCTTTTATCTTCTTAAAAGACTGTTGAACAGCCGCCTAAATCTGCATCCATCGATTATGATCGCTTGTCTTTTTCGGTGTATTAGGTTCTAATACTCGTGAGGTCTTTGTGCAAACGGAGTGAGGAACAAGTAGACGTCACAACTCCGTCAAATGTCTACTGTGAAAATTGTCCTCTACTGTTTCCTACTGGTACTATCAACAAATCCTTCCAGAAAGCTGCGGTGAACTCAGCTGCAACTTAGGCGACTTCACCTACTACCAGCTAGGAGACTATATTGTGCTGCCACAACCACGTCTTCTAGCAGTCGGAGAGAAAATCGAGTACAGTTTGTGGCGATCAGTTTTTTAAATGTTTTGTAGACGTTTGCTTGCTAATTCCTTAAGCCGAATGAGCATTCAGTCGTCTGAAAAGATTCGAGTTAACAGAGCATACTTCGCTGGACCACAGCATCGAATTTCTTACAGAGTGGAATGCGCCGGGAGCAAGACAGGAGCCAAAATCAACGTGACCTGCGGAAAACGTGGCTACCTGAACCCACATCCGACAGCGCTACCAGTGGTCTGCCAGGAAAAAGGTACTGCTTAGCACATCATGCTCCCTACGGAAAAGTTGAATATTTCCCTTACGATCAGATCAGTAAAATCGATGATATTTCTTACCAATGCGTTTATGCAGTGCAAGCGACAGAAAATGCTTCTTTAGAGCTGTTCATGAAATATCGGCATTTAGATCAGGACTTCGGAGAGCGAGAAACTCTGTGGAACCGAAGAGTACGGAGGTCGTGTGCCGAGTGCTCGAAAATTGGGACCGAAAGGTGCGAGGCTGTTGACGGCGGATTCGTCTGCCATTGCAAAGAACACTGGACGGTATGTAGTTCAACAAAAAGCTACGAACGTTTTTTTCCAGCACACGCATTGCATTCAGCTTCATGTTTACTTGCAATCACAGAGAACTCTAAGTATTGACGTGAATTGACGCAATTTTGCTCAATAAAAAGAGGAGCCAACAAGCCGAAATTGAGCATCTAAATCTATCAGTGGTTTAATGATATCGTATAACAATATTCGGAACCGAAAGGTTCCGCTGTTCTAGTGGTTGCCGCATTTGTTTTTCATTTTGTACTCAACGTCTGGATAAGAGGAATAACATTTAGTTCTAAACGCTGATAAAGTCTTTTGATCTCACCATTTGCCGCTTCTGAGCATCCGTTGCCAATATCTCAGCATAATTGTTGTTTTACTTTGAACTTCATATTTGTTTTCGCTTTTTCTTCTTTTCTTCAGTAGAGTGCTTTTTATAGTGTTAGGTCATTGCCAAGTAACTGTCCTTGTTTTAGAGGACATTATTGTGCATAAACAAACAAATAAATAAATAAATAAATAAAGTATACACTAAGCCCTCTAAGAATTACAGAGTTTAACATATTTTTCGTAACGGCTGAAAAGCGGAATTTTCGTGTCAAAGAGCGAGATAGCATAAAACTCGCAATCGCTATCCTCTTCTTTTTCCTCTTCCTCCTCAACCTGCCTTTCTGCTTTTAATCTTTTTCATCTTTTTCAGCGTTTGTCCCGCTTAGTGGTGTGGTCCGCTCTTCCGCTGTTTCCATATAATCAGGGATGTGAGGAATTTCCATTTCCGTGTTCCGAATTCCGGTTTTCGCCCGTTTCCAGTCCTTCCGTTCCGTTCCGCGTTCCGCTCTTGTTTGTGCCGGAAGACGGAACGGAAATGCTGACTCATCACTCACTGATTGTTTTGCAAGAAGAATGAGATCAACTATGCGTCGCCTTTTCTGTGATTGTGTGGCTTTCAAAATGGTGGTGCATTCTGATATCGGAACAGAAGGATAACAAAATTGGATCCCTTTTTCTTTCCTAGAAATGATGTACATACTACTGAATAGCTTAAGACCACAAAGGTTTCATGAGTGCTTGAAACAAGAATCGAATTCCTTATCCGGGGCATGCTTATCTCTTTCCCCAATAATCTGGCTTGGAACACCGATTCTAGATCAGCGTTCTAGAAGCACTCTTAGGTTGCTAACATTGCGCTTTCCATAGGGGACATTGGATCTATCCTAGTCGGAGGAACGCATGAAGTTCTTGCCTCTCCACCATTTCTTTTGAGTTCGGCCCAGAGCTTCAGTTACTGCTAAATGATACTATGGTACCCATGTGAACTCAGAGAGTGGGTGTCGTGTAGTGGGATGCTGAACGCAACTGGGACCACAGCGCTGCCCCCTCTAGGATAGATCAGGGACATTGAGTATGACCGGCTGTGTCGTGAGTGGCAAAACTCTGGTATCCTACTCGTCAGCACGGTTCATTGCGTTCAAAGCACTTTCTTCCTGCCCTGCCGTTTTCCTGAACTCGTGATGGAAACATACACCATTTTGATGTCGAACTAGACACTTTTCGCATTAACACCTATCACATCAAATTGGACACTCTTCTAAGCTAGTTAAGAGTTCTGAAATGGAAGCGAACTCTTCCAAATCGAAATGAGCTTTAGGAATGTTAAATTACAGACTAAGATAGTTAGAATAATGATTTGTTCAAGAAAAATTAGTAGAACTTTTTTGAAATTTTTCAGTTCGGCTGCCCCAGCAAGTGTAATAATTTTATAAAAATTTTATTTTTTGAGAAAAAATAAAAAATTAAATCTGTTTTAAAGCGCAGCAAGGCGGAAATCATGTGGGACATTAAAAGACTGGATCGCGCTATGCACTCGAAAAGCAAGTCGCAATATTTGACTGATAGTATAAATGCGTACTGCTTACATGCAGCAAGAAAGTTAGGATATGTGTGTTTTGGTGTGAAGCATCATGGAAAAAGAAATTTTGCTATCAGTCAAATCACGGAGTTTCAGACGGGGCGGGGCGCAATTTCTGTTTGGCAATCTAAAATAGCCACCTTCCTGTTCTTAAAAACAAGCTTTAAATCATTGTTTTTTCAACAAATGAAATGTTTATAAAATTTCAAACTACTCTTATTGGAGAATGAATTAAAACTTCAAAGAAAGTTATACTAAAATTTTCCTTGAACAACAAATTACTCTAACATTTTGGAGAGCTTCTAGTTCATTGTAGGAGAAGCTCGTTTCAATTTGGAAGAGTTCGTTTTGATTTTAAAGGTCCTAGACTAGCTTGGAAGAGTGTTCAATTTGACGTGGAAAATGTCCAGTTTGATTTGAAAAGTGTCCAGTTAGTCGTGAAAATGGTGTAGGTATTTCTCCTCCTGTGGGTATATATCTATGAAAAATTAGATGAAGTAGTGAATTTTGAGTTATTTGCGCTTCCGAGTTTCGTATTCCGGTTTCCGCCTATTTTTGATAGCTTCCGTTCCGCATTCCGTGTTCCGTTTTTCTCGAAAAAATTTCCGCAAAATATCCCTGGTTATTATGTAACGTCTGATCTCTAGTAAACTCCAGGGTGGTGCTATATTGTATCCAAACATGTGGCTTTTAAGAATGAGGCGTCTTGTTACGAAAGAGCAATGAATTTTTTCATAATGACAACAATTTCTTCTATTTCTTCGGTCAGGTCATTCGATTCCTTCCTAAAATAGCCATTCTCTTTGAATAAGTGAACCGAAGGGGTTTCAAATAGCCAAGCAGAGGAAGCAGAAAGAGTGTACAAAATAGCAGCCAGGTCATCCTGACCAACAACTATTCCCAACATCATCCTCTTTAAGTCACTTCCCTTTCCTCTAAAATGACTTCGTGAGCAGGGTTTGAGTATGAGCCATTGAGTGCATGAGGAAATGAGAGGAATTTACAGTACCGCGTATGTCCTTTGGTCAGTTACCGAAAAAGCCGCTTTGAAGCGTTCCAAAGCAGCGTTTTCGGCAATCGACCATGCGCGGTTCTGTACTATTGAGATCATTCTGAAGTAGTCAGGTCATAACCTTGTGCGTCCTTACTGTCTAACTGTATAACTAGATGGCCGTTTTCATCACTGATGCCCAAGAACCGACTAAGGCTCGATAACCCTTGGCATTGATGTTGCAATGGGTGAAACTATCTTTCGTTCAGCTAGGGTGACAGTGGACGCCTTTTGTCCACATCTAAGGCTCTGAAGAAGACGACGCCGAAAAGTAAGCCGCAACAAAGACTTGCATACCGGCCTTGGCTACGCTGCACAACCTACTCGTCTAGTGCAACATCAAGAACGAAGTCCCCAACAACAGTGAAGAGGGTCTTGATGAGCTGTGCCCTATATCGCGCGGGCGACATGACGGCGAAACAGAAACGTAGGTCTAAGAAACGACGAAACAACGGACAGGGGAGAATCAACTGCAAACAACAATATACATGAAGAGCGACTTCTAAAAGAAGTTACTATTGAGATCATTCTGAAGTAGTCAGGTCATAACCTTGTGCGTCCTTACTGTCTAACTGTATAACTAGATGGCCGTTTTCATCACTGATGCCCAAGAACCGACTAAGGCTCGATAACCCTTGGCATTGATGTTGCAATGGGTGAAACTATCTTTCGTTCAGCTAGGGTGACAGTGGACGCCTTTTGTCCACATCTAAGGCTCTGAAGAAGACGACGCCGAAAAGTAAGCCGCAACAAAGACTTGCATCCCGGCCTTGGCTACGCTGCACAACCTACTCGTCTAGTGCAACATCAAGAACGAAGTCCCCAACAACAGTGAAGAGGGTCTTGATGAGCTGTGCCCTATATCGCGCGGGCAACATGACGGCGAAACAGAAACGTAGATCATTCTGAAGTAGTCAGGTCATAACCTTGTGCGTCCTTACTGTCTAACTGTATAACTAGATGGCCGTTTTCATCACTGATGCCCAAGAACCGACTAAGGCTCGATAACCCTTGGCATTGATGTTGCAATGGGTGAAACTATCTTTCGTTCAGCTAGGGTGACAGTGGACGCCTTTTGTCCACATCTAAGGCTCTGAAGAAGACGACGCCGAAAAGTAAGCCGCAACAAAGACTTGCATCCCGGCCTTGGCTACGCTGCACAACCTACTCGTCTAGTGCAACATCAAGAACGAAGTCCCCAACAACAGTGAAGAGGGTCTTGATGAGCTGTGCCCTATATCGCGCGGGCGACATGACGGCGAAACAGAAACGTAGGTCTAAGAAACGACGAAACAACGGACAGGGGAGAATCAACTGCAAACAACAATATACATGAAGAGCGACTTCTAAAAGAAGTTACTATTGAGATCATTCTGAAGTAGTCAGGTCATAACCTTGTGCGTCCTTACTGTCTAACTGTATAACTAGATGGCCGTTTTCATCACTGATGCCCAAGAACCGACTAAGGCTCGATAACCCTTGGCATTGATGTTGCAATGGGTGAAACTATCTTTCGTTCAGCTAGGGTGACAGTGGACGCCTTTTGTCCACATCTAAGGCTCTGAAGAAGACGACGCCGAAAAGTAAGCCGCAACAAAGACTTGCATACCGGCCTTGGCTACGCTGCACAACCTACTCGTCTAGTGCAACATCAAGAACGAAGTCCCCAACAACAGTGAAGAGGGTCTTGATGAGCTGTGCCCTATATCGCGCGGGCGACATGACGGCGAAACAGAAACGTAGATCATTCTGAAGTAGTCAGGTCATAACCTTGTGCGTCCTTACTGTCTAACTGTATAACTAGATGGCCGTTTTCATCACTGATGCCCAAGAACCGACTAAGGCTCGATAACCCTTGGCATTGATGTTGCAATGGGTGAAACTATCTTTCGTTCAGCTAGGGTGACAGTGGACGCCTTTTGTCCACATCTAAGGCTCTGAAGAAGACGACGCCGAAAAGTAAGCCGCAACAAAGACTTGCATACCGGCCTTGGCTACGCTGCACAACCTACTCGTCTAGTGCAACATCAAGAACGAAGTCCCCAACAACAGTGAAGAGGGTCTTGATGAGCTGTGCCCTATATCGCGCGGGCGACATGACGGCGAAACAGAAACGTAGGTCTAAGAAACGACGAAACAACGGACAGGGGAGAATCAACTGCAAACAACAATATACATGAAGAGCGACTTCTAAAAGAAGTTACTATTGAGATCATTCTGAAGTAGTCAGGTCATAACCTTGTGCGTCCTTACTGTCTAACTGTATAACTAGATGGCCGTTTTCATCACTGATGCCCAAGAACCGACTAAGGCTCGATAACCCTTGGCATTGATGTTGCAATGGGTGAAACTATCTTTCGTTCAGCTAGGGTGACAGTGGACGCCTTTTGTCCACATCTAAGGCTCTGAAGAAGACGACGCCGAAAAGTAAGCCGCAACAAAGACTTGCATACCGGCCTTGGCTACGCTGCACAACCTACTCGTCTAGTGCAACATCAAGAACGAAGTCCCCAACAACAGTGAAGAGGGTCTTGATGAGCTGTGCCCTATATCGCGCGGGCGACATGACGGCGAAACAGAAACGTAGGTCTAAGAAACGACGAAACAACGGACAGGGGAGAATCAACTGCAAACAACAATATACATGAAGAGCGACTTCTAAAAGAAGTTACTATTGAGATCATTCTGAAGTAGTCAGGTCATAACCTTGTGCGTCCTTACTGTCTAACTGTATAACTAGATGGCCGTTTTCATCACTGATGCCCAAGAACCGACTAAGGCTCGATAACCCTTGGCATTGATGTTGCAATGGGTGAAACTATCTTTCGTTCAGCTAGGGTGACAGTGGACGCCTTTTGTCCACATCTAAGGCTCTGAAGAAGACGACGCCGAAAAGTAAGCCGCAACAAAGACTTGCATACCGGCCTTGGCTACGCTGCACAACCTACTCGTCTAGTGCAACATCAAGAACGAAGTCCCCAACAACAGTGAAGAGGGTCTTGATGAGCTGTGCCCTATATCGCGCGGGCGACATGACGGCGAAACAGAAACGTAGGTCTAAGAAACGACGAAACAACGGACAGGGGAGAATCAACTGCAAACAACAATATACATGAAGAGCGACTTCTAAAAGAAGTTACTATTGAGATCATTCTGAAGTAGTCAGGTCATAACCTTGTGCGTCCTTACTGTCTAACTGTATAACTAGATGGCCGTTTTCATCACTGATGCCCAAGAACCGACTAAGGCTCGATAACCCTTGGCATTGATGTTGCAATGGGTGAAACTATCTTTCGTTCAGCTAGGGTGACAGTGGACGCCTTTTGTCCACATCTAAGGCTCTGAAGAAGACGACGCCGAAAAGTAAGCCGCAACAAAGACTTGCATACCGGCCTTGGCTACGCTGCACAACCTACTCGTCTAGTGCAACATCAAGAACGAAGTCCCCAACAACAGTGAAGAGGGTCTTGATGAGCTGTGCCCTATATCGCGCGGGCGACATGACGGCGAAACAGAAACGTAGCGGCTTAGAAACGATGAAACAACGGACAGGGGTGAATCAACTGCACAACAATATACATGAAGAGCTACTTCTAAAAGAAGTTATCAAAGTAATTACAAGAACATAAACAGTATTTAGATCACACGTGACCTCCTCGAGCTCTGGTCTTCACCGGTTCTCGTCGTCCATCGCTTTCGTCGCGATAATTCGGATACCGGAATTTCGCGAAACCCACATTTTCGGTTGACTCGGGTCCGCATTCACCACAAACGTCTCTCGTTTTCGTGAATACAGTAGTGAAGATAAATCAGTAGAACTATTTGTATTGATGTCCTAAAGAAGCAAGCGGTTTCCTGGCTCAAATCCCACTTCGAGAGTAGGCCGTATGCCTTCCAGCAGGATTAGACTCCTGCGCAGAGTCGAGGATTGTTCAGGACTGGTGCCGCGCCAACTTGAAGGACTTCATTTCGGCAGAGGAATGACCTCTGTATAGACCGGATTTGAATGCGCTGAATTACTCTATATGGGAAGTTTTAAAGAGCAAAGCTCTCACTACTTCCACATAAGTATGAAGTCAGTGAAGGATGATCTGGTCAAAGCATGGAACGGAATCGACGTGAGCTACTTGCGGCGCACCGTCGATGCCTT
Source organism: Heligmosomoides polygyrus bakeri (assembly GCA_947359475.1). Classification (NCBI taxonomy): domain Eukaryota; kingdom Metazoa; phylum Nematoda; class Chromadorea; order Rhabditida; family Heligmosomidae; genus Heligmosomoides; species Heligmosomoides polygyrus. Next base: position 97,493,778 of record OX375867.1, on the reverse strand, counting down.
TCCTCGTCGTCTTCGCCCCTGCATTCGCAGCAAAGAAGCCCATATAAAACACAAGTGATGCTATTCTGTTCGCTAGATCATTGTCGACATTTTTTATATAAACTTATTAAATTTTACAATGTGTTATTATTTCTAACGTCTACGTTTATTGCGTCAATACTTTTTACGCACCCTTTATAGTCAATGTGTCGTGCGAACGTTGTTCCATTTGGTTTGAAAATCATTGTTTCAGTAGAAAAAAGTTCAGATTAAGACGGAAATGCTATGCATTAGATAATCGCCTTCTTAAAAATTAGGTTTCTATAGGTTTACACAGCAACTCACTGTGTTTATTGTTTATGCTTCAGAAGTTTACCTGCTGGAAGGCCCCGCAACAATGTGACATATTGAAGCTCGACTGTCATCATGGAGTGTGCCAGTCCCAGATTGACCGAGTAAGTGGTGAAATTTCAAATAACATAAATATTGAGCTTTTGCAGTAGGCTCTAGCTTTCTTTCAAAAGGCATAAAACTTTTGGTCATTTAAGCTATATGGAAGCTTCGACCTTGTTTTGGAGCACCAAGACAATGATCTCGTGGTGAGATCGTGCTAACCACCTTCCTTACGCACATGCTGGTCCAAATGACATTTGTGAGGTGTGACGGGGTGAAGAAAACTCAAAACTCAAGGTAATATCGATTAGTAGTGATTTTTTGGCTCAAAGGGGATGCACAGGACATTGGTTTTTTGGCTCAAAGGGGATGCACAGGACATTGGTCGAGCTTGTTTGGGCAATATTAACTCACTGCGATAACAAGATACTGGACTGTTTGAGACAAAGCTTCTCGGTTTTGGAAAAAGAATGATTGTTCGACAAACTCGTTCGATCCAATCCTTGCATTTTGCTGCTTTTCCTTGGTCATGGAAGAAAATGCCTCCTTTAAACACTAAGCAGCACTCAGTAGATTTGGTGAAAATCGCGCGGATCCTCAAAAAAATTCAGAGAAGGTTGGATGTTGTGAAGCAAATAGCTGTCATTTTGATCGCAATGCATGAGATCTTGCGTAGAATTTTTGTATCTGATGAAGAAAAGAAAATTTCTTAACACATTGACGACAATAAGCAGCATTTATGCTGCGTAAGCAAGCGGTCGCGTGGGACAATACGCAGCATTTTTGCTGCGTAACTTTGCAACTCGATTTTCCTTCAAACTGAAGTTTTTTTGATCAGGTTTTTTCTGTGTCACTATAGCATCAAGAAGCTCCAGCAGTCATGGGCAAAGAAATATATTGATCAAAATCGAGGAAAGTCAAATAATATAGGGAACGATACTCTTGCGTTACTATACACATTTTTTAGACTGAGTGATGGATAGAGTTTATTGATCTTCTTGAAATGATGTCAGAACGAACATAACAAAGTGATAGGCTAAATCAAATTTTTTCTACAGCTTCGACAAAACATTACTAACAGATTTCGGTTACTTCTCTAGACAGTACACTTCGTGTGAACGGAGTTGAAACATTCTAGACAAAAATGAATTTGACATCTACTGCAGCGTGTATTTACTTGGCGAGCCCTCTTGCACGCGGTCCTCGAGTCATTGTCCTTTGCTAGGGTATGGTAGCAGCCGTGACAGCGTTTCCTGGTTACTTTTGCTGGCCCGGGACGCTCCAGTTGATGACGGCGACTTGTTGTACGTACGTTATTCTGTGATAGAAGAGATACGAAGATTTTCCTCTTGAAATCATTGGATCGCATTTTGCCAACGTTGTCTTGGTACAGCTGCCATGCATTCACCATAATAGTTTGGGTCACAATGTGGAGGAAGAGTCGGATGTAGCACTTGCTTGTCTTCCTGACAAACGGACTGTAGGAGGCCATTTGGTCGCTAGTGTCCACGAACAGCTTGGCGTCGTTGTAGTCTTCTACCATATGGGGTTTCGATGATGATCCTATTCCATCGTCGTGTATAGTAGAAAGCAGAATGATGTTACGTTTATCCTTCCATTTCATTACAACGATGCCAGTGTACCAATTGTCCACGAACAAATCACGGCCCTGGTCATCATCGTCTTCAAATATGACATGTCCTCGGCCTACTCTGACTTCTTCCCATTCGTCATCCGGATCATCATTATCGCCTGAATCGCTGTCGTCCGATCCGCCATCCTCGGTATCAGCTTCTACTAAGGGAGAACACGACTGATCCGATCCACTTCCGTTGTCGTCGTCCTCAGAATCGCTTATTAAAAGCAGCCTTTCCTAGCTGTTATCGAGGTCGTTATTCTGCTGCATCTTTTACCTGAAAGCTAAGAAACTCATTTTCTAAGCTGTAGGGTCAAAACATTGCACAAATAGTTGGAAAGCGCAGACCACATTTTTGGCGTGGCAAAAAAGTGGTCGCGTGGGACAATACGCAGCATTTATGCTGCGTACGCGCTCGGTCCCGAAAAAATCGATTGTCCCACGCGCCCCGCACCCCACATCGCGCATTGTCGTCAATGTGTTAATTAAATTGATTCCTGCAAAACTTTGATTAGTTTTTCGTCTTTCGTCGGTAAATGGTCTCCAGGATAAAGGTATGACTTTAGTGAATTTCTGTTAAGCCAAAATATACTATTCATTTGCAAAAATGGAACCAGACCACAGAGCAAATCCCGTAACCTTCTCCGGAATCGAACTCTCGTCCTCTATCCCGCAAGTGCGCTTCGCTATCCACTCGGCCATCCATTCACCGCCGACGCCGTTGCGAATGAATCACTTGAATGCACACTGCAGCTTCGTCTAGGAAGCGTAGGAAATTATCGTATTACTATTAGGTTGGAAAAAAGTCTCTTCACACTTCGAAATTTTTTTACCCTTCTCCTTGTAAACGCACTAGCCAATGTTGATTGCTGATTTCGTAATCCTATCACACTTGTCTACCGTTCGCACGCGGATAGAGGTCAAGACCCTTCTTGTACTTCGTTATCTATCCAATCTTCCGGACTCAATGCCAGATCTATCTCATGGCCATTTTCGGCACGGCATTCTTCATGAATTCATTAAAGGATCTACAGCACGTCAGGCGGCCGACCAAAACCCTATGTATGGCTTGAGATCTATTACTCATCGCACCTTTTATGAACGGTTCGGAAAGCTTTTAAAGAGAGATTATTCACTCGAGGACAAAGCAGGGTCAGGAAGGCCAACTGAATTGGACGACACTGAACTACTCCATCTTCTTCGTGCCGATAGTAGGCAGACGACACGTCAACTGCCAGAGAAGCTCGAAGTGTTTCATAGGATAGTGGGAATCCATCTGAAGAATCTTGGCTTTGCATGGAAATTCAGAGCTTGGATTCCACATGCCCTGTCAGACACTCAGAAAGGTCGACGGCTCTCCATCGCTGTTTCTCTTCTGTCCAGATAAGGAAGAAAATCGTTTCTTCCGCAGATTGTGACAGGCGAAGAGTCCTGGGTTCTGTGTGCCAACTTCCGAGGAAAAGGCAATGGGTACAAAAGGGAGACAGCCCTAAGTCTGATCTCAAGCCCAATGTTCACGAAAGGAAGATTCTCTTCAGTGTTTGGTGGGATATCAGAGAAGTGATTTATCGGCAAACTCTCAGAAGTGGAGAGACACTTACTGCTGTCACATACTGCGGCCAACTCCACAAAGTCGTCGCAACTCTCTAAGAAAACAGGCCGGAGAAGTCGAAGGTGATGATCCTGCATGACGATGCAAAACCACATGTTGCAAGACTCACAAGAGAAACAATAAAGGAGATGGGCTGGGAGGTAATGCCACATCCACCGTATAGCCCTAACCTCGTTCGTGCCGACTACCATCTCTTCCGTGCTCTCAAGCAAGAAATTGGAGAGAAATATTTTGGAACGGATGAAGACCTCAAAAATTGGATTCATCAATGGTTCGACTCCAGAACTGCAGTCTTTTAAGCGAGAGGAATTGGAAAATTACCCAGTCTTTGGAGAAGTGTAGTGGGACGAAATAGAGTTTATCTCAATTGATTTGACTTTGTAGTTGTGAAGTAATAAATCTTTGAAAAAAATGAAAAGACTTTTCTTCCAACCTAATAAATGCGCTATTGAACTAGTTTTCAGAGATTTAAATGTATTATGCGCAACTCTTTTAGCTCTTAGCCGTATAATCACAGTGTTGACTGAAGGAAAGTTTAGTGTCTAGAATAAATTCTAGGTCACGTAAAGAAAGCGTACTATTGAGTTGCTGTTCACCAAGACAATAAGAGCTTTTGTCGTAATGCTGTCCGAGGTGAAGCACTTTCACCTGAAAAGGGAACTCCTTGACCAATTCGCAACAGCATCTGTTGCAGACTGGAGGGCAGCGTGGTCATCCTCCTCAACGATGTTTCTGTATATTTTTATATCATCTGCAAACATTTTCAAGGTGACCCCAAACTCTTCAACCAGAGGGGGAATCAAGGAAGTGTAGATGATAAAAAGAACTGGTGAGAGAACTCCTTGGGGGACCCCACTGGTAGCTGGAATGTATTCGAAGTACGACTCGTTGACTCTAACAAGAAAGGATCTGTAGCTTACGAAGTTTTTTTATCCACTTAATTATCCTTGGATGAACACCGATTTTCTCCAGCTGGTACATAGATCAGTTTATTTGATGGAACCTTATTGAAAGCTTTCATAAAATCGAAATAAACGACGTCCACGTTTATTTTTTCGGACGCCTTTGTCCAATCTTTTAGCGCTGACAGTATTAATGTTTCCGTTGACCTACCGCTGCAAAAACTGTGCTGATTTTTGGGAATTAGAGAATTGACTCAAGAAGTTGACGAGAGCAGCCTATGGTCACGTCAGTGTAAAGTGCTCTTCTCGCACGCGGATATGCATGCCGTTTGCTCGCCTCGTCTTACCGCAGTGGTCGACCGAAATCGGACAAAATTGGGTCGCACAAGCTTAATCTGCACTGTCCACTTCGCTCTCTCGCGCCGACTCGACTGATTCTGACGGGCTTATACGCACTGATCGCAGCGCGCGCCATGCCGGCAGTTAGTTCCAAACAGTAGGCTATGCTCGTCCGTCGTGGATAGGCTCCTTCCATCAGCCTAATATCCAGAAGTTGAGCGTGCCGCGTCCTAACGCGACTGGTCTCAGGCGCGACGCGTGGAGAGCGGAAAACGGCGCTCTCCGGCGCCCTTTTGCGCCGCTCTTCATCTTTCGCGCCACTTGTGCTGGTTGGACGAAGCGGCAAGGCCAGTACTGTATACAATGGCCTGCCTATTGACAAGTCAATGTTTGATCCTTCCCACATGAATCTGGAACCGATGCTCCAACCCCGAGGGGATGTTTTGGTTGGCCTGGAGAGGAACTCTGACCAGCCACTTTGTTTAAATCTAAAGATTAAGCAGCAGCTTTGATTACCTAAAATTTGTCTTCAAACTGAGAACAAAAACAGGTCTATAGAGCAAGATTGAGTTCCTAGAATGAGCAATTGCAGAACATGAATGCTTGTTTTCAAGCCTTTTATTCACACATTCTAAAGAGGTGTGATGGGGTAATCGGAGCAGGTGCCGGCTACTGCTGCACATCGGATCAGGGTTCTAGGCCCAGGTTCTTTCCTCAGGCCAACTAAGCCTTTCGTCACTGCGCGTTCGATAAACTGATGTTGGCGTTTTCTGAAAGGGATGAGGGTGACTGCTGGGTTGTCTTTCGGTTGGCCGCAGGAGGGCACTACATGTGCCAAATGCGGTCTCAAATAGCCTCCGGATATTCCATGGAGGCAGAATGCATGGCGCATTCCAAACAGTGATTGACTAACCCATAATCGTCCTTTACCCTCTATTCTTACAATTTAAAAATGTTCGTGAGGCTCTAGAACAGAATCAAGTATGACTGATCAATCATTTTCTCCGACTAGCCCACATGATATGTACTCCACTTAACTGGAATTTATTCCTTTATAATTCACCAAAAATATAATGGATATGTATATGGTTTTTCTATTTGCACAGATTTTTCACTTCAGCTTTATGGAGGCAGGTGCCCCCCACAGATGAAAACATGTCTTCATTACTTCAATTCCTAAGAAGTAGCTACATATTGATCCCCGGATTTATAGACCTATTAGTATAATGTCAATCTTTGCGAGAGCCTTCAAGAAAATAATGAAAACACATTCTAGAACACATCGAAAAAGTAGAGGAATTTCTGAAAATCAGTTTGGATTTATGAAAGGCCAGGCATCAGTCGAGTGCTTACTTCGCTAAATCACTGGACCGCTGCCGTTGAAAGCGGTTCTCGTACTGATGAGTTGTACTCTGATTTTTCCAAACCTTTCGACGAGGTCCAAGTAGATAAGCTGCTTATAAAAGCGATAGTGGTTGGAAACCATTAAATGGATAATGGTAAATAATTCTCGCAGGGGAGAAAAGATGGGCTAACCAGGCATTAGGCATGAATCAGTCTCACACCGTACTTTTAGGCTGTGTGCAAGTGCGACCCCGGCTTTGGAGGAGAACAGTGTACAGTGAACAAGACGGCCCTGAAATGGTACTCGACGACCGAGGTTGGTTTCGAGACGAAGGTCAGTGCCTTGCTGGAGTAGTCTTTGTGCTTCCGAATTTTCCAGAACTCCGTACTCTCCGCCCCAACGTTCAACGCAGCTGCACTCGTGTGCACGAGGGTGATCCTGATCCTGGCCTTCGTGCTGAAGGCCCGCAATACCGAAGGAGAACACCTCACGGTATGCGCTTTTTCCGCACCTGCAATACCTTACTTAGCATCCTAATCGGCGATTTTTAATGATCTTGCAAAAGTAAGGTCACATGAAGACAGCTGCCACCTCGCGCGCGTTTTCCGTTTCTGGCAGTATAAATGGAAATTCTGTGAATTTCGAAATTCTCAAGGTCGGTATGACCCCTTCGTGGCAAAATGACCACGGGCACCTTAACCCCCAAGCATCATGAGACTAAAGTCAATCAAAGCCGATATTATCAGCAGTTTCTTAGTGCTCGATCGATCATGCTCACTGGCAGAAAAGCCTTTCTGCCGGATCTGCCTACCCCCTTTTCCACGGCTACAATACCCCCGTAGAGCGGTTAAAGTTTCCGCGCGAGACACGCATCGGTGAGAAGTATTCGTGTGACTCCCATTCTGGCCTATGGCAAATGTGTGTTCTTCTAATAAGCAAAGGAGCTGTCACACGTTCAAACAGGAACCACGAACTAACAAATTTTAAGTTTTGGAAGTTTAAAATTTACACAACCCAGCCTTCGAACGGAAACCAGAATTGGATCCAGCAGAAGATTGCAGAATATAGACGTTATATATCCACTTCATCTTTCTGACCTGCAGTTATTGCTTCAACACTGTTATTTTTCTGAATTTCGAGAGAACTTTGGGAAAAAATCCCCCGTGTACAGGAAATCCTAAACTGACTTCCGACAGTTCGTAAGCTTTAGACACTCGCTTATTTACGGCCGGGAAGCCCTAGGGCGTAGGGTGGCTCAGTCAGCGACAGCCCCGGCTCCAGTCTACGCCTAGAAGCAGGCTCCTTATTCGGGTTTCCCTTCATGACCATCCAAACCTTCCATTCAGGGGTGTGCGTTTACCGGTTAACGATTTACCGGTTTAACGGATTTACCGGCATTTTCGCGATAAATTCTTTTAACGAAAATTTCCGGTAAATTCCCAAATTTACCGGAAAATCCCCCTTTTCCACGGCTACAATACCCCCGTAGAGCGGTTAAAGTTTCCGCGCGAGACACGCATCGGTGAGAAGTATTCGTGTGACTCCCATTCTGGCCTATGGCAAATGTGTGTTCTTCTAATAAGCAAAGGAGCTGTCACACGTTCAAACAGGAACCACGAACTAACAAATTTTAAGTTTTGGAAGTTTAAAATTTACACAACCCAGCCTTCGAACGGAAACCAGAATTGGATCCAGCAGAAGATTGCAGAATATAGGCATCGGGATGTACTCCGCTAGTCTTACTGATCTTCTGGATCCTTGTGCATACTTCCCATCGCCGCGACGGAATCGCGACGATGAGTTTTGCAGAGCGACGCGAAAGAATTTGAACTTCTCAGTGCTCATCGTATCGCCCATCGCTCTGCAAGGAAGCACGACGGCGATCCGTCTGGCACAACGCTAAACACCGCGCGCGTCGCGAAAAAGTATGCCATGCTCGCGATGGGCGCATAATTGTGATAATTTCAAAAAGCAGTTAAACTGTTATTCCAAAAAGAAATATAGCAATATTCGATTGAATGTTGGATGTTTCAGAAATGTTTTTGAGTTTAATTAAGCTTCTATCTTTTTTAAAAGCAATCACAACACAGATCATTACACATGTGCATTGTTAGGTTTCCGCTTGCTTTGCTTGCTTTAGGATGACGTATGCATGATAAAATGAAGATGATATGGTTTTTCTGAGCGTGATGATGTTTCGGTGAAAATGTTTTTTTTACATTACCACCGCTTAAAACCAGTTGTTTTTGATTTAATATTCACCTGTATCACCTGTTGTCCCATTGATCATCGACTTGCTCGAGCGGGCGCCAGCAGCGTCTCCATTCGTCCCTGTCGCGTGCCAGAGTGGTCCAGTGGATCCTCCTCGCTCGAGGGACACGAAGAGCGTCATATCGGTCGTTCAGGGCTTTCACGAAGAAGTCCGACCAACGCGTTGGTGGGCGTCCCGGTGTTCTCTTGACATCCCGCGGGATCCAGTCGGTAACGGCTCTCGTCCAGCGGGTGTCTGCGAAGCGCATTACGTGGCCGGCCCACCTAGTTTTCGAGAACTTGGCCTACGCGACAGCATCTCTGATCTTCGAACGTCGGCGAGGCTCGGAACTCCGGAGGCCTTCTCTCACTTGCGTGAGCCGTGTCACTCCGAGCATCGTCCTCTCGATTCCACGCTGCGCGACGCTGATCGCGTGTTCATCCTGCTTTCGTATAGCCCACGTCTCTGAGGCTGTTAGGGCAGGAACAACAGTGGAGTCGAATAGGTGGGCACGGAGTCGGACGTTCTTCGTTTTCTTCACGACTTCTTCGACGCTCTTGAAAGCTCCCCAAGCCGCTCGTTTCCTCCTGCTCAGCTCCGGCGCTAGGTCGTCGGCCATATTGACTTCGCGACCCAGATACACGTAGCTGGAGCATTCACAGATGTTCGTTCCGTTGAACGAGAATGGGGCATCAGAAACTTGTCCGTTCCTCATGAACATCGTCTTCGTAAGATTCAGCTGCAGTCCAACATTCCCACATACACGATCGAAGTCGGCCAGCCTTCGCCCCGCCTGGCTGATGCACGATGTCGTCAGCGAAACGAAGATGGTGCAGTTGCTGGCCGTCGACCTTCACTCCCATGTCTTCCCATTCTAGTTCGCGCATGTCGTTTTCGAGAGTGGCGCTGAAGAGCTTCGGGGATATGGTATCCCCTTGCCGAACCCCTCTCTTCACGTCGATGACGACGTCGTTGTAAACTGGAGAGATCTTGGTCGTGAACCCACTGTACAGCTCTCGAAGGACTCTGATGTACTGAGTAGGAACGCCCTGAGTGAGCAGGGCTTCGAGGACCGCGTCAGTCTCGACGGAGTCGAATGCCTTTAAAAAATGGAATATTAAATTTTAAAAATTAACGGATTTACCGAATTTACCGGAATTTACCGGCGAATTTCCGCGTTAAAAATTTGCGGTAAAAAATTTACCGGCGGCAAGTCAGCGCACACCCCTGCTTCCATTCTTTCGGGGTTGGTGAATTGGTACCGGTAATGGTTTGGGAAGGGATGAGACGCAGATTTGTCCACCAGCTGGACACCACTATTCATTTCAAGGCGAATATGAATTCAAGTTGCCTCCACTATATCCTGTAGGAATACATAGAATGTGTGGTGCATCCCACAAGGGGATTGACCTGCTCTGTACTATCATTTATCCTATTCACAAAGCTTTTTCTAGCTACACAGCTTACTTGGCAAATGTATACAGGGTGTCTCAAAAATGAATATTTGAAAGGTGATAACTTTGCTCACAGTAAAGATACCGAAAAAAGTTAAAAACTCCTATGAAAGCTTATGAAATATAAATTTTCTGACATATGAGAGGTGTAGAATGCTCCATGCGCTTGTCTGATATTTTGCATTTTACACTCGACTGATTGTGTTTCGCTTGAATGCTTTCCATAATTTCTTCACAAAGTGGCCGTTTCGATTGATTTGAGCTTCTTTTAAGGTTTATAACTTAAAAATACACTACGAATTGCAAAAAATGCAGAGCATTCTAAAAATGCAGGTACTATTTGAAAGGTTCTAACATTGCTGCTAGTGAAGCTTTTGAAGATTTTGAGGCTCATATAAAAGCGCAGGGTTACGAGATTTCTGTGACGTGCAAATAATCAAGATTGCGCATGCGCTCGCCTGAAACCCTACATTTGCAGACTCGATTGATCGTGCATGGGCTGAATGCTTGTTAGAATTTTGTTTCTACCTGGCTACATTAACCTGTACTGTGTTTCTTTCAACGTTTTCCGTCAACAGTAGTTGCAATTATGCGATGACCTGCGATTAACCTCTTCGTTCAGCTTGAATGTTGTTACATCCGTCTTGGAATATGGGGCTCCTGCTCACATTTAAATTGTGAAATCAATAAACTTCCATGCCACGTGTCTTTCACATCATTGCCAAGTTCTCAACGGAACGCATGGTGCATTCTACACCGCTCATATGTCAGCAAATGTCCATTTTCTTATTCTTTCACAAGAGCTCTCAACTTCTTCGCTACCCTTACAGTGAGCAAAGTTATCGCCTTTCAAACAATGTATGCATTTTTTGAGACACCCGGTATAGAACGTACAACTTTTAAGGTGACTTAAAAGGGTGACTATGCTCAGTTTTGTTAAGTTGAATTGACGCTTCAAAAACAGCAAAAACAGTGGGTCTGGACAAATAGCCATATCTGGCACTCTAAAGGGGATCCTGTGAATGATAGTGGAAAATTTTGGATTTTAATGAAATACGTCAAGAAGGAAACATGGGGTTGATAGGAAAGGATAGCAGTGCTTGATCTACATACCTGACGTTCTTTTGTAATCCAGGAGCAGAAGAGAACCACTTCGTTTACCATAATACAATCTGCCGAAGCGCATTTCTGTCTAACCAGGATACTATCTCAACGGTAGGTCGGAACGGCGCAAGAGTTGTATATGAGCAGAACCGCCTCTCCCTGGGAAGTAACAAACTGCAGTATCTCGACCCCAATACAACTCTGCGCAGAGTTAGGACGACGGAGTCGCGTGCTGGCGCCCTGTTGATTCACGAGGTCCACAGCCGACGGGCGCGCGCGGGATGAGGGCTCGTATCGCCACTGAGCGCAGTGCACAGGTGGCGTAGTAGGGAAGCGCTCGGGTTCGTGAGCGATGGTCGAGGGTTTGGATCTCGCGTGCGGCGTTTGTCCTTCACTTTTGCAAAATCCATGTTTATCATATAGTAATCCACCTAGGGGTACTATAGTGTGTTATAGAGTGTTATATTTCCATATAACATGCTTCAAACTACAGATTAGCTAAAATATTCACTTCTGTGTAGCACTTGTTTGAAGCCTATTTTGTGTGACTGTAGTTATGTAACGATAGATATTTTGTGGCACTAGTTCTGACTCCACCGACAAGTCTTCGGTCAAGAAAAATTTCCACAGAAGCTTTGTCTAGGAGGTTATTTGAGGTGCTGATCACGAATCTGACATCCGTTTTTCACGATTCGGTCGGAGACCACCCATACCGTTAACAAGGGTGGTCCAGGCAGGGTCACCGATTTCGCTGAAACTGTGGAGCACGTGAATCAACAGGGCGCCAGCACGCGACTTCCGTCGCCCCTAACTCTGCGCAGAGTTGTATTGGGATCGAGATACCTGCAGCTTGTTACTACCCAGGGAGAGGCGGTTCTGCCCATATACAACTCTTGCGCCGTTCCGACCTACCGTTGAGATAGTATCCTGGTAAATGTCAACTAAGACTGCAATCCCTCGTGAATATTGTTTCGTTTACCCCTACCCCCTCAAATAAATTATTAGGTTGGCAACTAATTTCGTGGACTCTCAAGAATCTTTAGCAAAAGTATTTATTAACAAATAACTAATGCCAACCTTTAATTCAAATAAGATCCCTCAGAACGCAGAATTGCTTCCCATATATGTATCAGGTAGCTGGTCTATCCCACGGCCATAGAATGATTGTGCTTTTAAGGCCAAGAATCTTTGGAGGTGCATTTTGACTCGGTCCACATTATTAAATCGTCTTCCAACCAAGAAGTACTGCACCGAACTAAAAATGTGGTAGTCACTCGGCGCAAGGTCTGGGCTGTAAGGTGGATGAGTTTGACGCTCCCAGTCAAGGTCTTCTACTTTTTTGAGCCGTCCGGTTAGCTACGTTCTCTCCGTTTGGTGGTGTCAAGAAGGTATTAACTTCTGGGAGCTCGTCAAGAACGGTTCCAGCATTAATGCTGTGATCTACTCTTCTCAGCATGGCCGCGCGCAGGCTGAACTCCGCTGGAATCGGTTCAGACAGAATTTCAGGAGCGGAATTATCTGTCAGCAAGATAACGCCAGAGCACACGTCACGAATCGGGAGCTTCAAAAAATCGAAGACCTTAGCTGGGAGCGTCTAACTCACCCACCTTACAGCACAGGCTGTGCGCCAAATGATTAGCACCTTCGTAGCTCGCTGTAGCACTTCTTGGTTAGAGAATGACTTATTAATGTGGACCATGTCAAAATGCACATCCAAGGATTCTTGGCTTCAAAAGTACAAGAATTCTACAGCTGTGGGATGGGCCAGGTAGCTGATAAATGCGAAGCAGTCCCGCGTCCCAAAAGATTTTAGTTTGATTGAAAACTTTTATTCGTTATTTGTTTATGTACACTTTTTTGAAGGCGCTTGAGAGTCCACGAAATTAGTTGCCAACCTAATATTTATTTATTCGTGGCGTCAATAGACACAAGACATTGCTAGAAGGTATAGTGGAAGGTCTAGGTGCCTGCGACAACAACTAATACAATAATTTAGTTAACAGAAATGTCCTGAATTTACGCAAAAGAAAATGTATGGGATTTTCGTTGTCCGCAAGCAGCAAGTTGCTCACCAAGCTTTTGTATGTCAAAAATGTAATTCTGAAAAAAATAAAAAAAAATAAAATAAGTTAGTGCGATGCCTGCCACCTAACATCAGTAAGCACTCTGGAGGTGTGATAGATTGCTTGATTTATAATTCTGTCTTTAGGACCCGCAACTTCACCTGCAGGTCATGCGAGCCTTCATTCTGGCGCTAGCGGGACTGTTCGTCATCGGCTTTCGGCACCCGGCCATCCTCGGAATCACCGTGACGGAATGCAGGCTGTGGTTCATCGTCATCAACACGATGTACTCGACAGGTACGCCAGGAAGGAACAACACGGTCGAAGATTTCAAGAGATGGAAGGGAAGGACGAACTGCTGTGTCCTCACAGACTCGTTGAAAGCTTCATAGCAGCGGAAGGCAATCGCTTATAGAACAGTAATAGAGCAGTAGTGCAAAAATTTGAATGAAATTCTACTTATTTCTTAAAAGTGATGTGGAAATAGCAAAATATTTAAAGACAACGTTTCGGGCTGTGGCCGTTTTTCCGGTCCAAAATAACTATAATGGTCTTCCATACAAACACAATAATCGAGACATCACAGAAGCCGGGTCCACTGACAGCAAGCGAAGGGCCAAATAGTTGCATTGGTGTGGTTCGGCAAGAAATGAAGTGTGGTGTCTCTGGGCTACTTATTAGATCCGCGAGTCTTTAGAAGGAGGTAATGCAAATATAAAGCTCAGGGAAATAATGATATTAATAAGTTCAGCTAGAGAAAAATACAGAGACTAACTGTAAAGCGAATGGCAGCGCTATTGGGAAATGGAACAGAGACTATCTTTTGAGCTATAGGCGGCGGCTACGTCGCGAGCGAGGAAAAGTGCTAGGCAACCGCCGTTGGTGTCACTTTTGCTCCTCCGTCTGCCACGGATGCACCATGGAGCTTTCAAATTCACGAAAAAGGATGGCGCGACATGTGCTTACTATAGCGTGTTTCTCTGCACCCTTGTGCAGGAGGTTTTCTGCCTTGACTAGGACTATATAACCACTAAGGCTAAAAAACCTCAGTTAATTACTATGTGGCTCCACATAAACAGAATATGCATTTATGAGTAGGCTACTCACAGCGACATTCCGGGTGAGGACACAGCGAGAACTCTTGACAAACCAGTTCCGAGAAGTCCTGTATTTTTGTGCTTTAAAATAAGCCTTAACAAGAAAGTGATTATTTTTGAAGCAGGAGAAATAAATCGTGGATGTTGGCGCAAACGGCGCCGGTGGTGTAATGGCGTAGAGCATTCCCGCCCGGTCAGAGGGAGGTGCGGGTTCGAGTCCCGCCTGGCGCCTGAAGTTTTGATCGCAACAAGACATCGTTGTGACAGCTTACAACCTCGATAACAGCCAATTGAGGCTTAAAGAAACTGATTTGAGAAATAAATCATTAAATAATAATGAAATATAAATCAACCTTTTAAGAAAATTAATGTAATTTTTCTAAATTGCCTTTTTCCTTTTTAACCCTTTCATGTTCAATGTAGAAGATGTGGTTTTTTACTTCTAAAGTGCTCTGTTCGGTTTCAAAGTGTGCATGGCGAAGTGAAACGATTGGTACCTTAGATAAATGAAATAACTACCTATTCGTTAAGTGATAAAAGCCCTAGCAGAGTTGTTCGAGCATTCCCTAAGATGTGCTGCTGTTGAATGATACACGTCACCTTAAGCGATCGGTTTGTACTTCCTCGAAGCGCTCAACGTCTCTGAGACCGCCAGCCTGGACCATCACAACACATGGATCGGCGACTTCTACGGCAACACAGAGCACCGCAGGAGCCTCGGAGTAAGTAGAAAACTTGAATAGCACGTGTTGGAGACTAGTGAGGCTGACTATGTATACTGAAATTTTCGACATAGTGCACCGCCTTCTCGTTAAATCAAACCCTTATCAAATCAAGCTAATAATTCTCAAGGTGAACGCCCTTAAAACCGAACCGCTTTAAAAATGTCGAGAGGCTTGCCTTTGTATAGTGTTGCGACATAGCGGTGTTTGCCTAACAATAAAATGCTTTGTTTCAGTAACGGTTTTAAGCCTATCCTAAATTGCATAAAGGAACAGGGTTTCTCTGGTGCCAAACTACAGAAACCCTCTTCAGTTTAGACAAACTCTAGTGCCCTCATTGTAGGTGGCACTTGGACAACCGAAAAAGAAGTGGTTACGGTGTCTGAGCAATTAAGCGTTTAATTTCAACGAATGTTTTATTTCCAATGTTCTGATGACAGAAGGACCACATTCCTCGAGGCAGGCAAATCACGTTCTTAACTGAAAGTTCACTAAGTCGAAAAGACCCTCGCGAATGCTTTGAAGGCTGAAATTATCGGAGAATCGTCGATTAGAGAAGGCACAACATCATTTAATTATCACAACAAAAGGTGCTTTCGCTTTATTACGCTTTGTATAAGCAGAAAAATTGAACTTTTTGAAGCGCGACAATCCTATTTCATTTGAGAAATATGTCCTTTTTTGGAGCACCCTAAAAGGTGGCAATAAGAATAAGAACAAGATTTTCACTCTTTTACAGTTCCGAGTCCTTTCGGTCGTTTTGCTGATGCTAAGCGGATCCGTGTTCGTCTTCGGGACCATGTTCGACCAGGTAAACTTATGGTTAGCGTATTTGCATATGGGCGAAGGAAGGGCCTATAATTGTTGAATAAAAACCAGGTTTCTCATTTTCGTGGCAGTTTAGACTTTATAGCCAAGGCCACCTCCTCTCGGAGTCGGTAAATTGGTAATGGCCTCCTTGTTATGGGTAAAACACTGTCTTGTTTGTCGGCTGGCCACCAAGGTCTTCCTATCGGTCAAATACGTATTCAGATTGTCTCCACTACTTCTTGTCTGCGGATGACCGAAGAATGCTGCTCGATTTATAAACACGATCTGTGAAGATTTGTAGGATGTGGGGCAGAAGTAGAAGACACGGAGTAGAATAGTTCTACTGCTCTACTGCCCATTTAGGTGGCTTCGACATGGACGTGCCTGGGAGTGTTCTCCGAGGAAACGATCAACCTATGGATGCCGCTCGTCCTATTCAATACGATCGCTGCTATGGCCGCAACAGCGTTCTCCTACGATGCGCTGTTCGTCTTGCGCCATTTTCCGCAGTTCCGAAGTGTTCAGGAGAAGCATTTCAAGACCGCTCCAAGAACCGAGAAGGACAACGTGGAAAAAGTATGTCCTGGCGACGTAGTTGTCCTACAGTTAGTGGGCACTGCTCTAGATTTCCTTCGCTTCAGTGCCAAAGGGACCCGGTGTTCACCCTGATCGCGCCGTGGTTGCTACTCGGATCATGGCTTTCCGTCCAGGTGTCAGGAGACTGGGCTGTCGATCCAACCGTTAACTTGTATGTTGAAGCCATGCTTTCGATCAAGATGTGGTGAGAATATTGGATGTTGCTGCTCCATTTTCAGCCTGACCACGGCGTCTGGAATGCTGTACTGCGCGTTCGATCTGCTGCACCATGCGATCACGACGCCATCGGTACGTTTCCATCTGAAGGAGTTCCCTCCAGGACTGTTATGGAAGCCCAGATGCTCGCGTTTTGCAGCTGTACAGCAAGATCATGTGGATCGCCATGATACGACTGCCCAGCAGCTGGGCGCCGCTCGAGGACCCGGTCTCGATGTGGACCCGGGACGAGGTGCTGTCGAGATTCAAGTGGCGGGCACAGAGGTCCGGCACCAGACGAGCGAGGAGGCCCCACTACCTGCACCCGGCCAGCGAGGTGAGACGGCTTCACCGACACATCGCGGAACTGCGGAAGTTCCATAATGCTATCGCTGTTCACCTATGAAGCATTCAAACTGCGTTTCTTCGCATTAGAACCACTTGGTGGGGACCACCCTTGCCTTCTTCATTGGGCTGTCGCAGGTCATTTTCTTTATATCTTATTTGGCTGTTACCGAGATCATAAGCAAAGCGCTAAGATTGTTGCAATGAAAACTCTGTCGCCAGATGAGACCCGAACTCGCACTCCTGCTCACTTGGTAGCGTTTTCCTCATATACTCCACCTCCTTTGTCTGATCCAAAAGCAACATCGCCAATATCCGGGCAATCGTAGCAAACTTTTATAGAGGCTAAATACGCATTTAAATTGCCACAATGACACTCCGTAGAAGCATTAGCCAGTTGTTAGGGACTATAACTCCTTTTACATTTAGGAGTGTGTTCCATTTTTATTTTTCTTCTTGCACAAGATATGATTTTTTCTCTGAAAGCATCTCCGGGAATCTGAAAAGAAGTATTACTGTGAGGGTTTTTGGGGGAAAAGACTGTGAGGGAAAAGAAGTATTACTGTGAGAACAGTCCCGTTTTTAAACGGCTGGGTTTGAGAACTCGTCATTTGGAGTTGCTGGAAAAGTATAGGATCGCTGCCGCCGAAAGCATGTTTTACAGCATAATCTCCTTCTCGCGCTGTTTAGCAGATCTGTTCTGTTGATGTGTTGTTCGCGCTTGACTTCGTTCAGCACTTCCATGGTTTCTGCCTGTCCAGGAGCTCTTGCTTAGTATTGTTAAGCAGTAGCTCACGTCTTTGATATCTTCACTATCCAAGGTTGGAGCAGGCGCGGTAGCCCTATCGGGACGGCTGACGTTGCCTGGACTTTGAATTCGAGGTTCTGCGCAGCTCATAAATAAAATCTACACGTTAGTTTCGGAAGTACTCAGCGGTGGTAGATGCTACATTAGATAGAATAGATCACCAAAAAGCAAATATGATTCTTTGAGTATGAACAATACCGGCCGTCTCTTTTGGTATTTGGGAGGAAAAGCGCAAAAAACAACGCCGTTTCCGTCTCTTTTTTATAGCCTCTTCAAATTGCCTGCTTTAAAAAATAAATCCTATACTTGGAATCAGCATCGATTGTCTATCCAATTAAGTGAAAATCCTCAGTAAATGCTTAAAATGTTGATTCGGAGATATATTCAGAATGTGATCTCTGGATGAGATTACTTCTGCAAGGGTGGGTCCGCCGCCCATTCTGTCTCGTTTGTTTTGTTTTGTTTTGTTTTGTTTTCATGTCGAATCAACATTTTTGACACTTACTGGGGGTTTGTCTATTCGTCGCAAAGTTCGTTCAATGTTGTCCGAAATAAAATCGCCTTTGGCATCACGATATTTCCAATGCATCCGTCCTTGTTCTAAGTCATGTGAAATCATTTGGGCTACCCTTTGTTCTATTCCCCTAGGCAGTCTAAACCGTACAAAGCATTCTCTTAATTTTAAGCTTTCTATCCCCTGAATAGCCATGTCTCATTCCTGTATTTTAATGATTTTTGGGCCAAATCTCTGTAATGTAATTCCTGAAAATTGATTCAGTTCCAACATACCTTCTCAGAGATTCGAGCGAAAAAGCTCCATGAGAAGAAAATCTGGCTTTTCGGCTGTCTCAAAAAGCAGGCTACAGTCTTAGACTGGTAGAGTGCGTACTATTTCGTTTGTATGACTTCAAGACTACGTGGCTTGCTGTATATAATGGTTTTAAAAGTGCAGTAGCACTGTACAACACAGCTTTGACTGCTCTCAATCAGACCATATTTCAGGGCTACATGCCCCTCAAGGTGCGGAAGGAGAACGAAAAGAGGTGGTCAGAGAGCTACACGAAACTGCGAGAAGCCTATCCAAGAAAGACCAAGGCGACAATCATCCACGTAGGTCGACTTGTCTTGGATTTCCTGAGTCAGTTCTGGATGAAATTGTTGTCAGAGTGGGTCTGCGATTCAGGGCGTTTTTCACCTCAACTGTGGGACGAAGTGGTTCGAGGTAAATGGGATCACACTGATGTCCCGGCCTCTGAATCATATTTAACACCCCTGAAACATTTACTGAGAGCACAGCAGACCCTTGGCAGGAATTTGACGAAAAAGTTCGAGAAACTGAAGTAGACTTGAAAAGAAATCAGACCTAACGTCATGACAACGTCCAACCCCAGTAAAATTCTTTGCTGAAGAAGACCTCGAATTATTGTAACCCACATTGTGAGACACCATGGATTACCTTTCTCTATAATTAAAATAGCTGATCCAACAAAAGGAATAAAAAGAAGTGTTGCCCTGCAAGGGAAGCTTCAAGGTTAGCATATGACGTCACAAAATTTGGTCGTTCGCAAACCTTGAAGGCCGCGTTATGCTGCTTGTTCATCGGTGGCCGATTACGGTTTTGAGCACAAGCGGAGGAAGTGATTCAGTTCATGCAGCTGTGTTCTCTCTTCTAAGCACTTTAGGGATCATGCTGATATAGGTAAAGCTGAGGAGACAATGAGCTCCTCAACCTGGATCATTACAAGATTCAGGAGGTAGAGGAGGACGAAGAACTAAAAAATCTGCAGTAGTAAAGAGTTCAATAATAAGTATTTTACAAAGAATTTTGGCTAATCAGTCATAGGGAAGGAAAGGTTTTAGCAGGAGAAATTCTGAACTATTCAGCTGATCCATCGACAGGACGTGGTGAGGCTCCTGACAAAGGAACCGAGTGCGGCGAAACGTACCACAATAAGGTAATAGCTAAGCATTTTCTTCCTAACTAGACGCCTCCAAAGCTGAACTCACAGTTGAGATTTCCAAGAAGGACAGTTACTCTACTACTTTAGTTTAGTTACTCATGCGTACTCTTAACGGAGAGCGGTGCTATAACCCTTACGGTTAGTTCGTGCTGTACGCGAGAACTGCCGCTTCTCAAGGCTGCTATTCATTCGCCTTGCTCTTCTTAGTGGATAGTTAATATGGACCTAAATTCAAAGACCCTTCTACAAGAAGAATCAGAAAAATTGCGAATTTGTCGAGTTTTTATAAACTTATTTCGTAAAACCCGATCTTTCTACGGCAGTAGACTTGCACTCGCTTCTGTTATTGCGTGCTTTTTGGTTTTCTTTCAGGTTTAATTTAAAAAAGTTTAAGTAGTTTGAAGGCCGGTCACAATTCCCCGACAGTAGTAGGATTACAGTTTGCTAGACACCGAAGAATTAGCCAAGCGAATTCAAACGAGCTCAAGTCTTAAGAAAGCGAGATTCAGGCAATTCTTTAAGGAGGGTGTACATGCGCTGGAGCAGCCGGACGTATCGCGACGACCCGAAGCCGGACGCCACCCTAAGTATGGAGACGGAGGTACGGTAACGCTTGTTGAGGAGGAAAAGAGATTTCGATCAAGTTTGCAGGAAACTGAATAGTGAAGGTCACGTCACTCTCAAGCGAATACAAAAAGTTCATTTGCCCGGATAGCGCTTATTCGTTCTGCATGAGTTATGCAGTGGCACGTCTGGCTCTGTCTCCGCTAGTTTCTCCGAAACTAGCTCTCTAATGTCTAGGAGTGATCAATAATTGGAGACTTACATTGATTTTTCCTTGAATTGCCTGATGACACAGCTGTACTACAGTTTGCTGGAAATATCCCATCCCAACAGAACCCGGATTTTATTTGATTTTCTGTCCGAAAATCTGTATTAGCTTTGTATGGAAAGTTTCGCTAAAATTTCGTTAATCTCAGGTGGCCTTTGCATGGTTGGGCACATCCTATGGTTTGAGCCTTGAAGAAAGAAAAAAAAATGGCCCCAACCTCGGAAGTGATCTGACAACTGACTGACTGCAGGAACGATGAAATGCCGACGTTTCTCATTGCGTATGGGCACTGACTGCTGGCGTGTTATTCATTCTCCATTATTAAATAATGGGATGGTGGGACAGATTAGGTCATCCAATAAGTATTGTCGCTTTTTGTGCACTACGGTTTTAGCTCATTATTGCCGGCAGACTTGTGTATTTTGAAGGTGCACTAAAGTGATTCTAAGGTAAACGAGACCTGCTCTTTTAGAATCTTCCATTTGTTGAATTCAAAGCTTGCAAGTTCAGGTGAGATGGCTTGACAAATCTCAGAGGGTCATATTCGGCATTGCATGGTTTTCGAATTTCGGAAGGGTAGTAACGCAACGGTTGCTACCAAAGATATCTGCGATGGATATCCACATTCATTAGACGTTCGCAAATTCCAGTGATGGTTTTCCAAATTCAAATCCAGTAATTTTGACTTTTCTGTCTCCTTTCGATCAGAAAGGCTCATAACATTTGTCAACGACATGCTGGCAGAACTGGAGGGTGGAGGAACTTTCGCGTACTCTCAACGAACCTAAATCAACCATACATTTTCATCTACGCCAAACTGGCAAGGTATGCAGAGCAGGTATTTGGGTACCGCACGATTTATCCGCCGAGAACCGTGCCAACCGATCGACGCTTTGCAACGCACTGCTTCAACGACACCGTACAGACCCGTTTTTTGATCGAGTGGTCACAGGAGACGAAAAATGAGTCTTGTACGATGATCCGAATCGCAAACAGCAGTGACTTTCCAAAAATGAACAGCCAAGAAGTACTGCGAAGCCGGATATTCATCTCAGAAAGGCACTCCTCTGTGTTTTGTGGAACATCCGGTGAATTGTCGAACTTGAAGTGCTTAAATCTGTACGGACCGTTGAGGCAGACCATTACCGTGAACAAGTGGATCGAGTGAACCAAGCTTTACTGGAAAAGTATCCGGCGATCGTCAACAGAACGGGCGTAATTCTCCATCACGACAATGCAAGGCCGCACTGTGCAGAACGGGCGCTGGAAAAAATCAACGAATTAGGATGGGAGGATCTCCCTCATCCACCTCATTCTCTCGATCTCGCACCTTCGGATTACTACTTACTCCGATCTCTACAGCATCTTCTTAGTGGTAAGAAATTTGAAAGTTTGGAGGATATTCAAAATGCTATGTCTGCGCATTTTGCTCAAAAACCACAGCAGTTTCATTGCTCAGGTAGTGAAGATTAGCTCGTTAGATGGAGAAAGGTTGTTGATAACGATGGTGATTACATTGTTGGTCGAAATGAAGTTTTGTAGAAAATTTGTTCAGTTGAAGTCAAGGGTGAAAAACGACATTACTTATTGGATGGTATTAGGTCATAAGTACTAAGTACTGAACCGCTTGGAATTGATTCCACTCTCAGCGATTTCACTGTAGCCTGTTCAGCGCGAGAGGATGCAGCGAGAGTGGGACGAGCTGCGGGACATGCTGTTCGAATTTGACGAAGACGGCAATGTGAGGCTGAGAGAACCCGGTGAGCTTGACCGCGTGCCTCCAAAGGTGAGCTGACCTCACAATATTCGATAGAGTAAAGGCTTGAAAAGTGAGCGTATGGCGTGGCAAATAAGTCTATGCGGTTGTATAACATACGACTTTACGTGCAGATAAGTGAAAATAAAAGGTATTGATAGGTTCATCCCGGAACTACATTGAACGGTAACCTTAGAAGCCGCCAAATTTCGATTCCTATGAAGTACTTGAACGACGTAAACCCTAAATGTTGAAAAGGAATATCTCGTGAGGAAAACACTATAGAAAAGTTTTAGTTTAACATCCTAATCGGAGGGGGCATATGATGGTCTACGTCTCCATTCCCAAGCTTGAGTTTCTACGAAAGCTTCGGCTGTTGTCCCATTGTGCGACGCCTTTCGTTCAAATCCAGGGGATATGGTTGTGTGGCATGGTAGACGTGCGCAATTAGTACTTTATGTTTGCTCCCTCCCAATTAGGATAGATCCGAACTTTTAAAACGAGTATGACGGCGGCAAACAGGAGCGGCATAATAAGTACACCGCGAGCAGGGATTTAGTAGGAATTTTCTGGTAGCTAAAATCTATTTCCATCAATACGAAACATTCCTTTCATGCCAGAAGTGGAGCTGACAACTGTCTCTCCAACGGACGTGTAGCGTTCGACAGTAGTGTTGCTGAAGTGCCAGAGAAAACGCTGGATTAGTGAAGGAGCGAACTTACTAAGTAACTTGATGAGCAGAAAACTTCATCAAAACCGTTGAAGTATCGTTTCGCAATCATTTTGAATGGTTTTTTAGGTCGAAGAGAAACCGAAGCCGCTCAAATCGATCACGATGAGCTATGTTGTGACGATTGACGCGTACGGGTATACGGAGGTGCACGAAGTATTCAGAACTCCTCTTACCCACATCAAGGCGGAGGTACTTTACTTGCTCTTCGGTATTGCACCCATTGGAAAGACTCATTTGGCTCGAGACTTTGCTCGAGCCGCAGCGAGGATAAATTCTGCATCTGAGCATGTGACTTTGTTTGTGCTGTCTCCAAAAACTGAACATTAAGGATCTTCCGTCGACCAGTTCTGCTCGATCTGACGTCAATCGCATCGAGTTCGGGTGAGTTGTGGAAACCCTTTGAGTTTGGTGTATGGTGTAGATTGTCCATACAACACTGTCAGCCACCTATGCCCTCAATATAGAAAAGAACGCGATTAAATAATTTGGAGCTTATGTAGGGCGATGGAAAAGCGCTATGGTGAAGATGACTGTGAAAATATTTGCAGTCAAGCTGTGAAAAAATCACTCTTTGCAAGAAATTTAATTTTTGGGTTTTCCTTAGGATCAGCGTCAACGGAAAAGTGTTGAGCATTTCACCAGTTATCTTCCCTTGTTCCACGACGAACGATTCCAATGGAACACTTCCGTAGAGAGTCCAGTTTCCATGAGCATTCTGCGATTTCCATTTCGAGAAGAAGCAGCAGTAAAAGGATAAAGGACGGCGTTATTCAATCCCCTTTGGGACGCTCCACGCTTTCTACTTCTACGGGATGTCGTGGAGGCGTGTTGAATGCGTATTTGGCCATACAATGACTTGCGGTGTCCAGCCAATGAACAAGTCAGCGCTTTACCCTTCTCAGACACGTCTGCTACCAATTCATCGACCCCGGAGGGATGGAAGGCTTGGTTGGCCAGGGCGGGAAATCCGGACCAGGAACCTGGCATCGTGTGCAGGCGACAGCCGGTGCCTCCTCCGACTGCGCTCTACGAAGCAGCAGTAAAGGATCCAAATGAGTGTAGCACACCAAGACCGATAAAAGAATGAGAATAGAGGTGAAGGGTAAAGGGAGCGTTAAATGGCACCTCTTGCTAGGCACCCGGCTTTCAATTATAGGAATGTCATGTCTTCTATGGGATGTCGTGGAGGCGACTTGAAGGCGTGTCTGGCCTATACGATTTGAGGTAACCCGCCAGTGGAAAAATCAGCGTTCTATGCTTCCCAGAGTAGTCTTGTGGCAATTCCTTGACCCCGCAGAGGAGAAATGATTGGTTAGCCTGGGTGAGTAATATAGATGTCCGAACCAAGAACCTAGAATCGGGGTGCACGCGACAGTCGGCGGCTCTTTCGACTGCGCTACGACGCGCTTCGAATAAATAAATGAATAACAGGAAATTATGCTCCAACTTACGATGCCATCTTAAATCACGATCCGCATTCACCCGTAGTTGACCGCTAGGAGTTTCAGAATCATCTGTGCCACAGCTGTGTTCGTTCCATTGTCCAACACAGTTATGAATAACTCCTCTTTCTTCAACTGCTTCTCGAAAATGTGGCCTTCATGTTAATAAGAAGAACTTCATTAGCAGAGCAGGAAAAGCTGGGGTTATGTTATTTTTTGTAGGGAATACAAGCCAGGATCTGGCCCGATCAATGGATACGTTATAGACAAGGAAACGCTGGCTTGGTTGGAGGTGAGGCAGTTCTCATGTCTAGTCTACGGTTGAAGATGTGGAAAGGATTTTTCTTCCAAATTTAGGAGCAATCGGAAACGGCATTCACCATGGCAGAACAGAACTGGGATTATTTGGAACGGTGCCTCTCTCTAAGGCAGTGGCCTTAAGCAGCGACGATGACGAGAAAAACATGGCTCAAAATATAGTGCACGGTATCGACAGCGCTTTGATATGGGATGAAATGTGTACATAGTGAGATAGCTATTTGATATTTGCTGTAACTTCATTCGTGTTTTTCTGTTATTTTTTTCGTTTCGTATCGTCTGATTTTTTCTTCCTTTATTGTCATTCTGATGCCTGGAATAAATGTAAGCGACAGGGAAGTGTTGAATTCAAAGATAGATAGTGTGCACTTCACCAAGCGTTTGGTCGAGAAAAAATGGAATCACACACCAGAAGAGCGGAACCCACCACCACAAGGGACAAACGCTAACGAAAATCAAAGTGACAGTGAAGTGTATTGAAGTTTCAAACATTTGAGAAAAAACTGGTGCATGAAGAAGTTATATTCAGTTCCCACTTCGGGAAATAACCACCTCTTCTAGGAAGGCGTAAAATTTGCGGCATAGAATTTTTTTCCGAAAATGGCACTATTTGTAGACTTCGTGAAGAAACAGTGATTGAATTTCGAACGAGCGCGGGTTCTCGGCAGCAACACCTGTGAAGATCACACCACAGATAGAACAGGCACTACTGCCCCAACTGCGATTCCAGATAACGACTTAAGTTAGCTCGAATCCACGATGAGGTCTAGAGAAAGTCGATTTGTACCATTTTCACGTCAAAAAGGAGAATCTTTCACGCAACCTTTACACTTTCGAAATTACGACGAATATTGTCTAAATCAATATAAGTGTTTTTCAGATTAAGCTTTGGGCTCTCCAATACCGTAAAGAAAAAAAAATTTAGTGTAGGCTTATCGGGGTCTGGGAATGATAGAACGCTGACTTGTCCACTGATCGGTCACCTCAAGTCGTATTGGCCAAATACGCATTCAAGTCGCCTTCACGACATCCCGTAGAAAACATGACTTCCCTATAATACAAAGCCGGGCGCATACCAAGAGGTGCCATTTGACGCCCCCTTTATCCCTATTCTCATTCTTTTATCGCTCTTGGTGTGCTACACTCATTTGGATCGCTTACTGCTGCTTCGTGGAGAGCAGTCGGAGGAGGCGCCGGCTGTCGCCTGCACACGATGCCAGGTTCCTGGTTCGGATTTCCCGCCCAGGCCATCCAAGCCTTCCACCCTCCGGGGTCGATGAATTGGTAGCAGACTTGTCTGGGAAGGGTAAAGCGCCGACTTTTGCTTTGTGCTGCATTACTTCCTAAATGTAAGGGACTTGGTGGTTCATTAGATAGACTTTTGTTCAACACGTATTTATTTACAAATAATCTACAACCGTTAATTCTAAGTAGTTAACGAGAACTACAAGCAGTCTGGAAAATTCTGACCCAGTGCAGTGCCTTGAGAATTCGGCTCTCGCTTTAGATCTTGACCGTATTGAATTTTGAGTCTCTTGAATCTCAGCGAGTCCACCGGCCGGCAGCTAGGCTGACCTACCGTATTACTGACGTTAGTCGAGGCTGTACTCGACCCTTAGTGAGCAAGGAGAGCAGGTACCAGTGCGTAGAGCATCGGCGAACCAGCCGACGATGATGAGCGGGAGTGAGAGTGAGAGAAGCTGGAAAAGCGAGAAGAGCCCCGATCGCTCAAGCGATCCCTTCTTCTCCTGGTATAAGAACGAGTAATTTGGATGAGCTCCGTTTTCATAAACTCAAAGTTCATGACAACTTTCTTCTACATTTTTCAAGTCACCTATCCAGCAAGTGAGCAGCTATTAGAAATTTATGAAAATTTTATTCTACGCGAAGAATTGATGCTGTAAAGTTTGCTAAAAGTGTAAAAAAGCAGAAATTTTTAGCGTATTAAAAGAAGATCCAATTCTGTTTTCTTAATATCGAGGTTGTAAGTTGTCATAACGATGTTTTGTTGCGATCAAAACTCTTGCGCTAGGCGGGACACTCGAACCCGCATCTTCTCCAGAGGCTCTGCTTACTTAACAAAGGTTTTTTCGAGAGGTTTTAGGGCTCAAGGTCAAGGTAAGTGCCTCTGCATCTGAGCTTCCCATAATGTCTTCTCTACATGACAACAAAACTGGGAGGAGGCCGTAGTCCGATCTCGTGAAGAACTTGGGGTCAACAGAGACGCCGGTCAGGCAATACTTGCGATTGAAGATGATGTGGTCGATCTCGTTGTGGAACTGGCCACCGGGGGATTCCCAGGTCCATCGTAGATAGGGAGGCTTCTAGAACTGTGAGTTTGCATGGATGGTCTTGGTCGACATGGTGATCTCAGACAGCCTTTCACCTTGCTCGTTCCACTCCAAACCGTGGGTTCCGAAGTGAAGTTCTTCCGGCGACCTTCGCGGTCCGATCTTGGCGTTGAAGTCGCCGACGATTACCTTTTAGAAGGTGTGATCTTCCTTATGAACTTCTCCACTCCACGCAGAAGGCATCGATCTCGTCGCCGTCGCAGGCGGGTGTTGGAGCGTAAGCGATGAATGTTCGAAGCTGTCATCCCTGCTGCATTGGATACAAAATTAGCAAAAAAAATTAAGGCGCACTGTGGCTGAAGCGGGAGGAGAGGTAACCTTGCGACAATGTCCAGTTCCAACTGAAGTGGCCTAGCTCAGTTCATCACTACAAATGCTACACAGATTTTCATTCTGTGCAACTCAATATGGGCTGCATTACATGGTAACCCTTCCTGAGCCACCCTAAAGCCAATATTAATTTAAAAACGAAAACCTTTTTGATTTTAATGTATTACACCTGGATTTCACTTATTTTTCTTGAGAAAATTCCAACACATTGTTGAGAAAGCATAGGAATTGCTTCTAGCAGAGTAATTTACAAATGTTAACTGTTGTTGTTGTCACTATCGTTAGTTCTTAACACAAAGACTCATTATTTTCACCGTGAATAGCACGATAAAGGACGGCGTTACTCAATCTACATATTTTGGGATGCGCCACGCATTTCACTTCCACCGGATGTCGTGGAAGCAATTTGAATGTGTATTTGGCCATACAATGACTTGCTATGGCCAGCCGATGAATAATTCAGCGCTCTATCCCTCTCAGGTAAGTCTGGTAACAATTCACCGACCCCGGAAGGATAGATGGCTTGGTAGGCGTGGGCGGGAAATCCGATCTAGGAACCTGGTATCTGGTGCACGCGACAGCCGGCACCTCCTCTGATTGCTCCACACGCACTCTTTATCCTACACACTGCATAAATAAATAAATAAATAAATAAATAAATAAATAAATAAATAAATAAATAAAATATGGATCTTAAATTACAGAATTTCTATGAGAAACACTACAACCGATTATTATTTCTAGCGCCCATAAAGGGTAAAGGATAAAGGACGGCGTTATTCAATCCACTTTGTAGTGAGAAGTAGAATACGCCACGCATTCCACTTCTACGGGATGTCATGGAGGCGAGGTGAATGCGTATTTAACCATACAATGAATTGCGGTGGGCAGCCGATGAACAAGTCAGCGCTCCACCCTTCCCAGACAAGTCTAGTACCAATTCGCCGACCCCGGAGGCATGGAAGGCTTGGTTGGCCTGGGCGGGAAATTCGAACCAGGAACTTGGTATCGGGTGCAGGCGGCAGCCGGCGCCTCCTCCGACTGATCTCCACGCGCCCTCGAAATTCTGCAAATTTTTAAAATAGTGTCTCTTGAAGAAATTAATACCTTTTCTGATATACCCAAGAATTGTAGGTTAAGGATAAAGAAGAAATAACGGCGTTAATTAATCTCTTAGTGCGCCACGCATTCTACTTTTATGGAATGTCATGGAAATAATTTGAATGCGTATTTAGGCTAATGACCTGTGATGGCCATCTGAAGAGTAAGTTTGTGTTTTATCTTTCACGGACAAGTCTGGTACCAATTCACCGACCTTGGACAGATGGAAGGCTTGATTCGCCTGTGAGAAATACGAACTAGGAACCTAGAATAAGGAGTGCGCGACAACCGGCACCTCCTCCTAGTGCGTTATCAAAGAGCGGAAGAACCGACAACGATTTGTACATATGCCAGTCGAAGATGGTCAACTTTGGCTTAAGATCGAACAAGGTGGCGAACAAGTTGGGACCCGCGCAAGACAAATCGTTGCTGAGGAACGGGTCGCTAGTATCGCAAGCAAGTATCGCCCGTCGAAGAGGAAATTCTGCCTTCTCGTTATCTGGACACCAGCCTGGAAATTCAGAGATAAAAAAAGTATCCGATTTAAAGCATGCATACTAGTAATACTGAATAAAGTAATAGCGAGATCACGCTCTCATGTCTAAGGATTCGTTGCAAATTTTCAAATACAGGTTTTCGTTCCCCTTTCCATTAGTGATCCGCCACCGTAAGTCCGGAGCCCGGTTTGAATACCCTCACGACCCGTCTTGTGCGCAATTGCATCAGTGATGTATCAGGCGACGTGGGAGTGACCTACACGTCATTCCCTCACTGTTTGTCATCACGTGTGCGAAGATCATCTTCAGGGCTGTTGTGACTGTGGTGACTATGTGACGATGACATTGCGCCATGAATCGATCAGAGAGCGTGTGAACGTCTGCGATGGGAGGGGCGGTGGCGGCGATAAAACGGAGTCGAGCGAGTGCGGCGTCTAGCAATTCAACGAGTGCACTCGTAGCACCCGCTCGTTTCGGAACAAGTGACACTGCTGTGAGATGGCCTCTTCACGATCTGTCCATTCCCGTCTCCCAGCGGAAAGCGTCGACGTCTCGATTCTCGGCGAGAAGCTGACGTTCCGCAATGGCCGTACGGCTAAGAACAGATTTCTCAAGGTGGGTTGTGGTGCGCTCAGATCAGGTTCCCCCTCACCTTCTCATGTGCTTCTCCACAGGTTCAACAGGGACAACATTACTAAAGACAGTGTTGAAGAGTATCATCCCCCAATACCCCACTTTCCAGATTTTCTCCTTTCTTCATTTTTATAGTATTTCTTCTACTACGGGCGTGCATAGCGCTGCGGAAGGAGGTGCCTGCTGTCGCCTGCACCCGATACCAGGTTTCTGGATCGAGTTTCCCGCCCAGGCCAACCAAGCTTTCTATGCATCCGGGGTCGGCGCATTGATAACAGACTGTCTGGGAAGGATAGAGCGCTGACTGTTTCATCGGCTGCCCACCGCAAGTCATTGTAAAACCGAATATTCAAATCGTCTCCACGACATATCGTAGAAGTGGAATGCGTGGAGCGTCCCAAAAGGGATTGAGCAACGCCGTCCTTTATCCTTTTATCCTTTCTTCTACTTTTTTATTCTTCTGCTATCCCACTTTTTATGTATTTCCTTGTGTCTTGCTTCCTTGCTGTCTACTTCTTTTCTTGCTTCTATAAAAAGGATAAAGGATAAAGGACGGCGTTACTCAATCCCTTTTAGGATGCGCCACGCATTCTACTTCTACGAAATGTCGTGGAATGCGTATTTGGCCATACAATGACATGCGGTGGCTGGCCGATGAACAAGTCCACGCTCTATCCTTTATTAATTCTTTCTTCTTCACAAACATTTTTGTTGATTCTATCTTTGAAGCCTACCCACCTCTACCCATACGTTACTTTGTTGGGAGAGTGGGATGTCTGCTGGAAAAGAAAACCTGCTTATTGGTTAGTCGGTTGTGAACGAATTTTAATTTCTGTTGGTAACTAGTTGAGTCTACGGCTTACCGTCCAATTTTGTTTTGTTCTCCTTTTCTATTTTCTATTGTAGCTGTCTTCAATTCTGGTTTTTAACTGTTACCGTATAGTTCAAGTCTAGTTTGGCGTGTCATTAGTGACGTAGTAAATAAATAAATTCACCGACCCCGGAGGGATGGAAGGCTTGGTTGGCCTGGGCGGGAACTCCGAACCAGGAACCTGCTATCGGGTGCACGCGACAGCCGGCGCCTCCTCCGACTGCGCTACACGCGCTCCCTTGTTTCTATACGCTTCCTTATTTCCTTTCATTTGAGAAGCTGAGATCATTAATTGAGAGCTTTCACGAGATTTTGAGGAAGGGCAATGATCATTTTTCGTTCTTACGCTTAATCCTTAGAGGATAGCCTGTTCGGGACCAACATTTAGCGGTCTATGTTCTGTAGCAATAGTTCTAGCGACTTACTTGCGACGTAGGAGTTCATGTCATTTTTAAGTTTCTGCTTGGATTTTTAGTGAACTTATTTCGAAAACGACATCGAATTCCTTTCGTTTCTGGCCTACCACGGCCAAGCCCTCTCGGGAGATCTTGAGCAGGATGCCTATTTTTCGTTCATCTGCTGG
Organism: Heligmosomoides polygyrus bakeri; assembly: GCA_947359475.1. NCBI lineage: Eukaryota > Metazoa > Nematoda > Chromadorea > Rhabditida > Heligmosomidae > Heligmosomoides > Heligmosomoides polygyrus. The sequence continues at coordinate 97,462,718 of OX375867.1, read as the reverse complement.
ATTTATATCATAAGCCACAAATGCAGTTATTCTCTCTGGCTGGTTTCTATGTAGCCATGGACAGCAGGTCCGATTTCAGTGGAGAAAGTAAGTAAAGAAGCCGACTTTTTTTCCCCAGTAACGTGCTAAGTCTTCTCAAAGTGACGTCGCAATCGCTGCTGTTTCTGATGGGCAAAATTGTGCGCTTGTTGAACCCGTTGGTAGGCAACGCGAGGCCGTCATCGGCGGCTTAGTGCTTGTCTAGCGTTGTTTCGTCCAACGACCACGTTTCACCTAATGTTTGCCGTGCGGCGATTATGTTTCCCGCCGGCGGAAAGTTCACAGAACACACCTGTGTCTAGCCATTGAAAAGGGGGGACCCGTTGACCTTTGCGCCAGTTCGGGATGTCACGAAGCGTCTTCTGTATTTCAGGCAGCCCTCACGGAGAGAATCAGCACCTTCGACGCGAAGGATGTGAAGAAGACCGGCATACCTACGGAGGCTCTCGTGAATCTGTACGACCGATGGGGTCACGGCGGCTTCGGGATGATCCTCACTGGAAATATTTGTGTGGACCCGGTTGGTTCTTGCTGCATCGTTCTGTGGTCTGTGTGGGATCTGATGGCTGGCTGTTTCAGACAAATCTCGAGTCGGCTGGTAATGTGGTGTTCAGCAAGGAGAACGACTCACCGCAACTGAGGGAGATGAGCTCGAAACTGGCGGCAGCTATGCGGCAGGATGGAGCGCTGGCGATTGCCCAGCTATCACATGTATGTTTTATGTTCAGCACTACAGATTTACTTGAATCCTTCTAAAAATAGGGTACTAGTAGCGCAACAGTGAGGGACGCCTTCATATGAGGCGAATTGGTTTCGTGTCCATAGTACCGAGTCCCAAGTTTGTTTGAGAAAGAGAAACCCCAGAGTTGCTAACTGGTTGACCCATGAAGACTTGCTAAGCCAGGTGTGGAATCGATCCCACCCGAGGTGCAATCCCAAGGGGGAGGCACCTTATAGCTGGACTTGCCTCATACACCTCGTTTTCTCGGAATGTCACCCTTCACCCTCAACCCCAGAGTCCCCTGGGAAGCCCCAACAAAAAAGCATAAAAACAAAACAAAAGCAAACAATATTAAGCAAAAATACGCCACAGGCATCCCCTGGTCACTTCTAGGTATCGCCTAACGGTGGATCAGTCGACGCTCACGCATTCGGTAGCGCGGGAGTTTGAACGGGGATAAGCCACTGGAGCCTTTTCCTGCTTTTATAACTTTTTTCAATATTCCAGCGACGGGACCCGCTGTTTTCAAGGGAGGGCATCAGATAACTACTTTTATATGTTATGTTGCATGTGTTTATTTTCAAATATTATTTACATGCGAAAATGGAGTGCCCCCACCCTTGGGATTGCACCCCAATCGATTACTTGAAAGTGACAGTCTCACGCCGCTCTCTCCCGCTCTCGACGGCGCCACTAACGACTACAAACGTAGTAGAACCATATCAGAGGTCTACCTTCCGAGAGTTTTTCAGGCCGGCAGACAGACGCCCATTGCTGTGAACCCTCATCCGTTCTCATGCTCCGACGTGCAGCTGATGTCGACGAGACGTGGAATGGGCTTCGGAAAACCAGTTCCGCTCACAGAAGAGCAGGTGAAGACCGAAGTCGTCGACAAGTTCGTGTTCGCCGCGAAATTCGCTCGTGACCAGGGTTAGTGAGGTTTGCGCAGTGCCATTGCCATCGGCTGGCCACCGCAAATGATTGCATGTATGTGTAGGTCAAATACGTATTCAAATCGCCTCTAAGTCATCCTGCAGAGGTAGAATGCGTGGCGCATTTCAAAAAGATTGACTAACGTCTTACATTTGTCGTTATCTTTCCACCATAGTGAGGATATAGTTACAGTACTAGCACAGGGCTTGTTAGTTGTGCTCGAGTGACCTATCCGAATAGGTAGTCGAATGATTTTCATTCGAATTCGAATATTCAAAAACTGTCGTTTTTCGAATATATTCGAATCCAAATATTAAGAAAAACTTAACTTACAAAAAGGAACTTAACTGAACTTGAGAAAAATTCTAATTCGAATATTCGAATTCTGTGAGCATTCGAAACCATTCAAGTATTCAAAAGGGATATGAAATATACAAAAGTCAAGGGCCAAAGACGACCTCAGCATGGAATGTGTAGTTCTTTGAGTATTGTACGTCAAAAGTACGGAAATAGAGATCTGCTTAAGGTTTCGATGGCGTTGAACTGCATGCGGCTCATGGGTACCTGCTGTCTCAGTTCCTCTCCCCCACCACCAACAAGCGTACGGACAAATATGGTGGCTCTGTGGAGAAGAGGATGCTTGTGGTTCAGGAGATCTACGACGCTATAAGGTATGGGTAGCCTTTTCTGTTCATTTACGGTCACTTTTCCTACGGTCAATTTACCTAGGAAGGAGATCGATGCCTCCACGGGCTTCCAAGTCGGCATCAAGACGAACTCTGTGGAGTTCCAAGATGGAGGGCTCAATTTGGACGACGCCAAAGTCATGTGTGAAATGATGGAGGTGAGTACATGTTTAGCGGTTGGCGTGAGGCATAGGAGCATTTTGTTTTTGGATAACATAAAGGTATTGGGTTGATCGGAAAGTCTTGCAACACTTTACTGCCACTGTGGAATAGTGAATGGCTACTGCATGTTAAGTTTGTTGAAGCTCTTACAGTATTGATCATTTGTGGTGATGTCACAGTGCATTCTCAAAGCTTCCTCAAGCATACTATATAAGGCCTCGTCGAGTAGGAATACAGCTACAATGTCAACGATAAGCAGCAGCATCCTACGACCTATCGTCTGCTACGAATTTCTGCAAGGCCATTCCGCAAAGACTGCAGCCTCCAACATATGCGCTGCAATTCAAGGAGGAAGTCATTCACATTCCACAGTGGCCTGTTGGTATCAGCGCTTCAAGGCTGGAGATATCTCTCTCGAAGATCGACTTCGTTCCCGACGCCTCTCTGTTGGAGTCAGAATGCATGCTTTAATGGGAGTTGCTGGATAGTGAGACCACAGCCACAGCATCTGTCTACGCTACCCAGCTCCAGAGCCTGGCCGACGCCATGCGCCAGAAACGTCCAGAACGGGAAAATCTCCACCTGCTGCACGACAGCGCCTGTCCTCATGTCGCAAAAGTGAGTCGCGAGAAATCCAGAATTTAGGCTGGGAAATTCTGCCCCGTCAACCGTACTCTCCAGACCTCGCTCCTTCTGACTACCACCTGTTCAGAGCGCTGAAGCAGCATCTTCGAGATAGAGAGTTCGGTGATCGTCGTCAACTGGAAATGGAGGTTTTTGAATTCTCTTCCTCACAGCCCTCGGAATTCTGGCGGAAAGGAATTGAAAGGCTGCCTGAAAGATGGGGCACGATCTAAGACTTGGATGGAATATATCGTGGACTGAGTTTTTGTTTAGCAAATAGGGGCAAATTTGAATATTGCTGTGTTAGTGTTTCAAGACTTTTCGATTAACTTAATATTATAGAATACCCATCAGCTGTGTGCACACGTAGTCAGCAGAGATGGCGGATTTTTTTTGTTAGAAAAACGAAAGATAGGGCTCAAAAATGATCGAAAACCGTATTTCCAAACACATATATGGAAATAGTCCAGATTTCATTGCTTCGTTTAGTTTTTTTTAATGTCCGAAGTGGTTACAATAACAAATTTGCAATTAACGAACCTCTACAAAAGCCAAGTTCGTTCCTTCCTGTAAAAGATCTTTGCGTTCTCCAACGTTGATTAGGTAGCACTTTCATCACCACTATGGCAACAGATCGAAGTTTATGCAAAATCTTTTGCCGCTACAGTGCTGCGATTTCTTTTCAGAATCTTCTCTAAAGCTCAAAAAGAGTTCTTGTAACAAAGAAGAAATTATTTCGAACTCCTTGACGCTAGAGTATTTCCTGACGAGCAACATGCAGAGATTTCCCAACTTCTTCCTGGATACATTTCGTCGGCTCATAGAACACTGGGGGAGTGGTAGTGCTGTTAGAGGAGACGCCGTCTGTCGTACAGGTTGGATCCGATCTGAAATCTTCGGATAAATAGACGATTCGGATAACGTCATTTTCGCGGACACTGGATTTTTGGATGATTCGGATTGGAATATCCGAAAATGATTCATTCAATACATTGCTTCTGACCAAGTTTTCGGATAACCGGATGATTCGTATAACGCTATGCTCGCTGACCCCGGATATTTGAATGATTCGGATACGGGCAATTTCGTGGGCGTCGGATTTTTGGATGATTCGGATAGGATATCCAGTATTAGTATAGTATAGTATGGATCAGTGTTTAATCCAACGAAGAGGAAGGACACTGACGTTTTGGAAAGTGTTCAAAACAACTTCACCAGGAAGCTTACGATGAGGTGCTCTTCGATGAACTACAGCCTGATATCTAGTGGTCCTCAACGATCTGTGTTTTTTGGTCTTTCGTCACTGAGAAACAGAATAAGAACCGCCGACCTTCTCACGATGTGCAAAATCCTTGCCAAGAAGCTTTCCATCAACGCTCTAAAATGTTTGACGGGACGCTGACGAGATCGGTAAGGGTGAAGCTCAAACTTCGAATCTCGATAGCAAGGACGCGAGTTAGGTCAGACTTCTTAACGTACAGAATCCTGAAGGATTCTAATTTGCTGCTTGGGAGGTACATAGGATGATCTGGCGAGTCTGTCTGCGCGTACCCATATGTAGAACGTATCTTGCTTGACAAATATTTCAATGCTGTGCTATATGAGATGTGTTGAAAACGTTGCACATGAGTTGATACCTAACTGAGTTGTTCATGTATTTTATTTGTTTTGTTCAGTTCTTCTCTAAGTTTGTAAAGCGTAGACTCATGTCTGCGCCAGAATAAATAAATAAATAAATAAATCGGATATCCGAAAATGGCTTATTCGGATCCATTGTATAGTGTGCACCTGATTCCAGTTTGCTGGTCAGGATTTCCCACACTGAAAAACCAAGCCTTCTATCCTATTTTGGTCGGAGAATCGCTACCAGATTCGTGCAATCCCTTTCCGCGGCTAAGACTAAGACGATCTTCTGTCTTAGAGACAAGGCCTCCATCACCAGTCGAGAGTAGGTTGCTTGCACTTTGCGTAAGATGTTCCATGTCCGACTTCGTTGAATCTTGGCATGTCGTTTAACATTAGTGTAGGATGTCGTGAAGCTGTTGAGCCAGGATTGTTATCGAAGCTTTATTCGGCTTACGTTTCGGCGTAACCGCCTTCTTCAGAGCCTGGAAAAGTCAAAAAGTGTTTGAGAAATTACTCGTCCAAGGATCATTTCAAGCTACAGTAGTCTCAAAAATTAATGAAGGAATGAAACGACTGGTGATGGAGCCTTGTCTCTAAGACAGAAGATCGTCTTAGCTAGGCAAGGCGCCCACTTTCTCAAGCGGTGCCTGCAGCACAATGTCATCCCTCGCTTCATCCGCGGAAAGGGATTGCTACCAGATTTATCTGGGAGGAATAAAACAGTTGTCCATTTGCTGTTGTCCGCATTGCATTGTGTAGACCAAATTCGCGATCAAATTGACTTCACAGCGTTATTTAGAAGTAGAATGCGTGGCGCATCCTAAACTAGATTAACTAGCACCGCCTTTGTCCTGTATCGTTATAGAACTCTCAGCCAAAATGACTGCTTTAAGTTCGACCTAGGAATGCTTGATTAACACGCTGCTTTATCCCTTCGTCCTTATAGATTTGTGCCTGTGTTTCCTATATATCCTATTTTTATAAGAGCTCTAAATATTGTTTTTATCGTTAAAACTACTGAGCAGAGAATTTCTTACTTCGTCATCACTAATGTTGTCATTGATTATCAATTTCCTTACTTAGAATATGGGATTCGACTTCGTTGAGCTGTCAGGTGGCACCTATGAGCGGCTAGCATTCCAGCATATGCGCGACACGACGAGGAAGAGAGAGGCGTTCTTCATTGAGTTTGCAGAGAAGGTACTTTTATTATTGTTATTATTATTTATTATACGGGATAACCGTGTGAAATATCACACCAACGGAACAAGACAAATTTACTCAACAAAACATATCGAAATTGTCATTTCTATCCAACAATAAGAATGACACGAAAAAAAAGTAGGAAGAGAGATTGCAGGAATAACAAAGCATTTATGCGAAATCTCCCTAGGTCAAATCTGGCCTGTCAAGTTCGCTTTTGAGATCGTTGAGTTTGTCTGTAACAGTGTGTTCTAGCTTCACAGCGTCTACAAAGTTCCGATCTAACAACATTTTCGAGTGTTTCAGATCCGTACCTCGTTCAAGGAAACCATAGTGTACGTGACTGGTGGCTTTAGAACGGCACCAGCAATGGTGGAGGCTGTGCGGGACGGAACAACCGATGGCGTAGGCCTCGGAAGACCAATCACCACGGAGCCAGGTGAGTTTGTTTTCGGTTCCGTTCAAGCACATGGGCGTTCATTTCCTGATTTCCAGATCTTCCCGCGAAGATTCTCCGAGGTGAGTGTTTCTCCGCTGCGGACGTGAAGCTCGACCAGGATGACTTTGGAATCACGTCAATTGCGAGCAACACCCAAATGGGGCAAATGGGCAAGAGGCCGTTTGAAAAAGTGAAAAAGTGAGTGAGATCAGTAGCCGCTCGTTAGGTCAACATGCGTAACCAACTTGTTCACATGAATCAGTGGCGGGAGGCGCCTGGTATGGGTGCAAGATCGACTAAGCTCAGATTTCGAGCTCAGATGATCCATAGAGGATAAAGGATAAAGGACAGTGTTAATAAATCCATTTTGGAATGCTCCACGCATTCTACTTCTACGGAATGCTGTGGAGGCGATTTTAATGCTTCTTTGGTAATACAATGACTCGCGGTGGCCAGCCGATGAATAAGTCAGCGCTTTATCCTTCCCAGACAAGTTTGGAACCGATTCACCGACCCGTGAGGTGTGGAAGGTTTGGTTGTCCTGGACGGGAAGTCCGAACCAGGAACATGGTAGCGGCTGCACGCAACAGCAGGCACTTCATCCGATTGCGCCACACGCCACCTTGCGTGCAGCCGATACCATGTTCCTGGTTCGGATTTCCCGCCCAGACAACCAAGCCTTCCACACTTCAGGGGTCGGTGAGTTGGTACCAAACTTGTGGGGGAAGGATAAAGCACTGATTTGTTCATCCGCTGGTCACCGCGAGTCATTATATGGAGTATGTAAGATATTGGATGCCTATGCCTATGTACATAGTGAACTGAGGTGGTCACTCGATGGAGTTTTAGTCGTTGCCCGAGTTCTAATGGACGAAGTACACTGTCGATAGACTGAAAATGCCGCTTTACATAAACACGAAGAAACACCAAGTTTGTCACATTGGAAGAATCAAAACATTAGAAGAAAATGAAAAAGTCCAAGGATCACAACAGAAAAAATCGGGCGCGACGGCGCGGCTCCAGCGGGCCCCCCATACTCCAAGTGCCTCGAAAAAACCGTCCCAGGCGCGCATCTAGCGGATCGCAAATCTAAGGGAAACTGCTTGGAACCCTCCTGTTTTTTCTATCTAGACATAGTGTATTTCCTTGACTACTCCCGCGCGCCTTCTAACCGTGGGTCGAGGACCTCAGCGATCAATGGTGTTTAATAATTCGTAGACAAGTATGGTGCCAATTCATCCAACCAGAGCGATGTGAAGGCATGGTCGTCCAGGACGAGATCTGGCGGGCGCAATAGTCGATTCTGGGTGTCCCCGAGAGCTAACTCCTTCTTCGACTACGACAAAGGCTACGTTGCATGCAAAGTATTCCTTGCAATTTAAGTACTTAGGGCCGTTGTCAACAGTGGGAGTGGAATGTGCTATGCTTAATTAAGTGTCTTGTTCTATGGAAGTTAATGCACAGCGATAAAGATAATGTTGACTGTAACGAATTATCTTGGAATGCGTCATGCACTCCACTTTGCACATTGTATAGTCACTCTGGTTATCCTTGACTTTGTAGATTCGAAGGCACGAAGCCAGCTCTTTCTACTATCTGATCCCACCCCTTCCACCTATACCATCTACGCCAGGCTCAACTTGCCACTGTGCTGCCTGCATATGAACATTAAGCAACCCCTCTTTGATTCCAATTTTTAAAGCCTAGAACCTTTTACTATTGTGGACATTCTAATGTTACATGGATGTTTTTTTTGCGTTCAAAACTCCGACGCCATGCGGGACTTGCACCCTTGCCATGTACTTTCCCTGTAACATCTACTCCATCAAATGTGTCCGTTTGATCAGAAAGATTCGGTAGTGTAGAGGGGTGCATAAGTATCCGGGCGCCTTGTCACAGCCCTGATCCTATTTTTTCTTTTGATGACTCCTTTTCGCTTTTCCTATCTATTAACTTATTCCAGCATTTGCGACGACATCGCCGATCTCAGTAACCCAGAGGAGGCGGAGAATTTCATCGCAGCTTTCGCGCTGTATATGGAAACACTAAAGGAAATCTCAGAGAGGAACGAGCCGATACGCGGTGTCATGCCCTATGAGAACATAGTAGCATAGGTGCTTTCTAAGCATAGATTCTTGCATGTATCAAGTACTGTCTATTGTGTGCATTTGGTTCTCAGGATGTATAGGATGGCAAATCTTCCAGAGCCTACAGACTGTTAAAGTTGTAGGGTTTGATTATCGTCGTTCTTTTATAGCTGATCACGCTTAGTTACTTATGGTTGTGAGCTACGCGAACGGTTTGTGGGTTTCTACCTCGAAGACTTTTCTACTAGTAGCTACTCTTCTTCTGCATATCATTCGAATTACTTATCTTGTTTCCACAGTTTCCCTTCGACATATTTCATGTTACAAAGTAAATATTGTGAATGTGAAATCAGTTGCTTCTCTTTATTGGCTGATAGAGCAGCCTTCAACGATTTCTGCCAAGATATCACTTGATCTCAGGTTCCTCACTCGAGGCTCTAGAAAAGAAGGTCTTATCACAATCACAGTCAGCATCAAGCTCCTCTTCAATTTCTGTGTGGGACCGAAATTAAGCCCTATTCGAGTTATTTCGAGACGCAAAGTTTGAACGCAAAGTTCCTCTTACAAGGGAAGGGTCTGAAGCGTATCAGACCCTTCCCTTGTAAGAGGAACTCTTCGGGGAGAGCGAGTCATATAGGGAGAATCCCCACCCCTCAATTAGTACAAAAATATGTTTATTTTTTGCCGAGTCATTAAACCCAAGCAGTAGGGGGTCATGTACTCCCGCGGTGCCCATGCGGAAAAGCGTCTCGGAGCGCAGTGGAAGTGCGGTTGCTTCCTGCCAGAGAGGTCGGGAGTTTGGTTCCTCTGCGCTGCAGCATTTTTGCATTTCAACTGACTGGTTGAGATTTGGGGATTCTGACGCCTATACCATTTTCAGACGCTTTCTGCGCATTTTCCAGCTGTACGCTGTAGTATTCAACACAGTGATGTAGAAATGTTCAACACCAGTGATACACAGGTACAAAGTACATGAAGCACCACTGGACACAATACGGGCCGCGTATAAACAGGTTCTCACACTTTGTTGCCATACATGTACCAATGACCTCAGGAAAAAAAACCCATCCTGCGCGGATTTTCAAAAGAGATCAGGAAGTGACTTCGGAGGTGGTTAAAATGGGAAACGATGTGTGTGGGTCTCGCAAATTAATTTAAACGGCATCGATGCACTCTTTCCCTCATCTTTGCCTGTTACCTAGAAATCAGAGGTCTGCTGAAGATTTTCTAAAACCTAACCCAACAATGTCTGAAGACGCACGAGTGGTGATCCCCCTGCTCACGCTGAGGTGTGGCCCACCTCTAGACAAGGAACCTTCAAGGGAAGAAATAAAGCTGGCCGAACATTGGCCAGCATATTAAAGGACTTCGAAACACATCAACTTGAAGTTGACGAAGACGTTGTGGTAATAAAATCCGGTCAGTAATAAACAAGTCGAAGAAAGCTACTCTCCACAGCGTAGAGCTAGAAAATGCGCAGAAAACGTCCGAAAACGTCAACGTCAACGTCAGAATCCCCCAATCACTATAGAATGACCGCGGAAACGGTACGCTTGGTAGGTACCTCAACCCACACCCGAGGCAGATGTTAGGTTCAGAATTTTGTCATCCGCTGTGTTTGCAATTCTAAACCGTCATACTACACAGCGAAACAGTAATCTAAGTGTTGCCCAGTGGGAGGGGCTCAAGGAATTGCGCGAGCTGAGATCAAATGGTACTATACGTATCTCGGTTAGCGATAAAGGTGGGGAGTTCGTCGTTATACCTCAGTCACTCGACCGTGCAATAACGGAACTCCACCTACAAGACGAATCCTTATACTACCGAACCTCTGAAAGCGAATTTCTTTCGCAGTGCAGACGGCTCAATCGTATTTGGATTACTATAGGAAGATCTGCGGGCATAGATAGAAAGCTGATCAGTAGACTAAAGCTAGATAGTCCTTGCTGCCCAGTTTTCTACAGCCTTGTAAAGACTCACAAACTGTCTCATGCTGATATGCTATCCACGTCGCCGGAAATTTTTAAGATTCGTCCCATCATTAGCTGTGTGGGTGGACCAACCGATAGAATATCGTGGTTCCTAAGCAAAATTGTAAGCCAGCTTTTGCCCATGGTTCCCTCTCACCTGACCAATACGCAAGCATTCCTCGAAAAGCTACGCACCTCTAACATTACAAGTGACTGCGTAGTGGAGTCTTTTGATGTGGCATCGCTTTATACAAACGTCCAAAATGATCAAGCCTTGCAAGCATTATCAGAAATGCTGGATAGGCACATTAATAGTATTAACACATTTGGACTTATTAAAGCGCACATCATGACCTTAACGAAGGAATGCCTATCTTGCAATATCTTCAAATGGTCAGGTATGTACTATTCACAAGTCAGAGGACTGGCTATGGGACAGCGGTTAGCGCCCGTACTTGCCATCTGCTTTATGAGCAAAGTAGAGGAACCAGTGCTTGCACGAGCACCAATAATGTACTGCAGGTATATAGACGACTGTTGCATTGTGACTTCAACACAGTCCGAAATGGACGAGTGTTTCCGATTATTGAATCAGCAGTCCGCGTACATTAGGCTTACAAGGGAAACTCCAAAGAATGGCTGGCTACCATACCTTAATACACAGATAAAAATTTCCAACGGCATGTTTAGCGTAAAGTGGTACCGAAAGCCAAGTTCGAAGAACATTTTGATTCACGCCACCTCTGCGCATCCGACAAGCATAAAGCGTAGCGTCGTCAGAAATATGTTTCATACGGCCTCGCAGATATGTACAGGTGAAGAGGAGCGGCAAGTGTCACTGCGAATGGCTTCGAGTATAACCATGGAAAATGGTTATGTATCGCCACGGTATCGACGCCGAGTTCGTGCTTCCCGCAGACAAAGTGGATACCCTTATGTATACCTTTCATATCTGATAAAGTTACTGCTGCGATTCAAAAGAGCATAGTTCGAGCCCAGTTGCAGAATGATGTCGTTTTAGTCAACATACCAAACGACACTATTAAATGTCAACTGGTCAGGAATAGACTCTACGAAAACCAGTGCTTATCAGATAGTTGTGTTATATCTCCATACGGCAAGATCGGAGATTGTTCTCGGGAGAGAGTCAGATTGAGTGTCAGACATGTAACTGCATATATATAGGGGAAACGGGGAGAAAACTAGCCATTCGAGTTGAAGAACATCTGACTAGTAAACAACGTGGTAACATCAGAACACCTCTCGGAAAGCATACAGCTGAGGAGCATAACGGTAGCGACTTTGAGATTAGGTGCAAGGTGTTAGCGGTAGAAACAGAAATGTCGGCAAGGAAAGCATTGGAGGCGTTCTGGATTTTTGCAATAAACCCTGGCATGAACGACCGTCAGAAACGCTCGTCAATTACAAATGACTTTCTGCCTTTTTTGCCAAAACGCGAGCTGTAGAATGGAAAGGGCGCATGTGCAGGTCGTTATCCGTTCTATCCGTCGCTGCGCAGTAAGTCTCATTCGCCCGGTCATACTTACAGAGAGCTGCGGCTCCTTTGGTGGATCTAACCTGTATACGATCTCTGTTATGGCTGGACAATCACAGTGGTGATCTAGTGCAGCGTGCCCGCTGCCGGCCAGTAAAAAGCCGATAACCACCGGCCCTTACTTTAATCTGCCGTGTAGGCGTGGTGATAACTCGCCATGGCAGGTTAAAGTAAGGACCGGCGGGAAACGGGGCGCATATAAGGCCCCTGCCGAGACCCCCAGCGGTCGTCGTCGCAGGTCGTCGTCGCCGAGGGTGATCGCCGAAGCTGGAGATCAAGCCGCCACCAAACGCTGTCAACTATTCGACTAATAAATCTGTATTATTCTCTGATGCCTCGTCACACGCGGACGTGAGGCTCTCTGTGAAAACACAGGACAGTAGAAGAGACCTCAGAGGTCCAACTTAGTGTATCCTCAAGGATACAACAATCTCCTTGAACTGTTCAGTTGCGTTGAAAGATGAACCCTGCCTTTGTACAGACGCAGGAAGACGTTCTCCGACCAACGATCGCACAAGAAGTTCCTCTATAGGCTATTGCGGTAACAGTCTTCGTGGAATCGCCATATCCTCTTTCAAAACCAGCCGAACAGAGCGAACTTCGGCACACAATTAGTATCCAAGACATTGTAAATGCTAATTTGAGGCAGAATTTTGATCTAGTTAAAAGAGTATTGCTTGTATAAATTCTGTGAGAACTTTTTCCACACTGCGCTTCTCTCCAGCTGCTTTTTAACTAGCTTGTAGGACACCGTAGGCCAAAGAACAAGGTGTTGACTCCAGGCATTCCAGACACTTCATATAATCGGTGAAGAACAAAGCTGCTTAGCTTCCCTAATAGCTTCCATAATAATACTCTGACCAGGGGTGTGCGTTTAACGGTTAACGATTTATCTGTTTAACGGTAGCGAAAAATTTTTTGACGAAATTTTTTCGGTAAATTCCTAAATTTGCCAGAAAATTTCACGACTTTTTCATACAAAAACATGTTTCTATCTATCGAATAGAGAAGGAAACATGCTACCGATCTCAGTCTAGAAGTGATTGCTTCTATTAGATTACCAAAGCGTACTTTTTTTTCAAAACTGTATTGCTTCTTTCGTGGGCGACTTCAATCCGTAAAGCAATTACCATTTGCATCTACTACCTTCTGCCATCTTATGAGAGATGACGAAATCTTTTCTTACAGAATGAAGTCAGCTGTAACTCGAAGAAGTGGTCCACCTCGGATTCCAGTTCGGTTTAGACGTTGAAGCACCTATCCCTTATCATTACATAGGTGTTGCTTGAGAGCTCGAAAGAGGTGGTAGTCCAATGCGCAAGAACTGGCGAATACAGTGGGAGGGGCATCATTTCTTATATAAGCTCCTGCAACTCCTGGCGAGACGACATTGCAACATGGGGGCGAGCATTGTCGTGAAGAAGGTAAACATCCCTCCGCCCCCGCCGTTTGCGCGACCTGGCCTCGCTCAGCTTCTGCACCTGTGTAGCGGAGATGTTCGCTGTTACTGCGGTGCCGACGTCCAGCAGTTCATGATAGAGCGTTCCTCGAGAATCCCATCAACAGCGCAGCATTACCTTCCTCTGGTGGATGTCCGCCTTGAGGTGGTGGTTCTGCTTGAGGGAGCCACTGAGCTTTTCAAGTCTGTTAACGAAGAAGACCCAGGATTCATCTCCCGTGACGACATTCTCGAGAAAGTCCTTATTACGAAAACGAACAAGAAGAGACTGAGCGATAGTCAGTCACGAAGCCTTGTCCGAGTCACGGAGTCATTCGGTCTTCACTGAAATCATGGTATTTATATGCCATCCGAAGTAAATTGCCACGCATGGAAAGTATTCTAGAATGTTTGTGTTACAAGCATGTAGCGTCAAGCACTCTTGGAAGTTCCCTTTGAACCTTGAAAATTTTTCAAAATTTTTGGTGCAAGACTTTTTCGCCAACCTAAAACCTAACTTATCCGATAACTTGCTATTAGTGTTCGTGGTCCTTATCCTCATTAAAACGTCCATGACCACATTGCGAGACGGAGCTGGTGTGTGTTGAAAACGCGCTCCACTGCGATAGTACCTCGCGCTGAGATTCAGGCTGCCCGGCTTCCTGTCAAGCACCCTCTTGTCGAACATATCTAGGAAGAAGATAAGTTTTGCTGGAAGCCATTGGGCATAGGCGCTAACACGTTGAAGTGCTGGACGAATCCTTTCACAAAATCTGTATTCCCTCATCTACCTGAACTAATTTCAAGGTATTTTCTGCTCCTCCGAGAACGGTGGAAACCGACAGTCTTCTCGGTCGCCGGTCAAAATGTTACATGAGTTTCGTAAGGCACTCACGCCTGAAAATTTTGCAGCACTTCTTTTTCTCAACATTGATCGGCTTTGACCGCAAGTTGTGTATTTAAAAATGTTTTGTTGCCTCAGAAGTTTCGCTTATTCTGATCTCTAAAATGATCTACCACTCCAATGTTGTTTTCGAAAGTTTTTGCTTTAGGAGTTTTGCTTGTTTTGTTTATTGTAGGGCGCTCGTTGCTTTTCGTTGGACGTTGTTTGTTTTAGGATGACATATGCATGATAAGATGAAGATGATGGTTGTTCTGAAGGTAATGATGTGTTGGTGGAGGCTTTTCGCTTTTTTACATCACTGCCGCTTGAAACTAGTTGTTTTTGAGGAAATAAAAAATTTTAAAAGTTAACGGATTTACCGAATTTACCAGAACTTACTGGTAAATTTCCGCGTTAAAAATATGCGGTAAAAAGTTTACCGGCGACAGGTCTGCGTACACCCCTGGCCATGACCACAGAAGATCATTAAGATGTACTTGAGATTTGTGGAGAAATAATATCAAACCCAAACGGTTTCTTTCGCCACCTCCCTTCAGACAAACCGTTTGTATTATAACACCTCCTCGGTGGCTCATCAGTGAAAAAGGAGGTGTTATAATTTTCCATTTTTATTATTATATTTTTATAAGAGTCCTCTTTCTCACGCGCGTGTTCCAGTGTGATCACGAAGGATCTTATACAATGCTATTTATTCTTGCACATAGTATAAGCGAATGCTATCATAGCCTTTCGAACAACGACAATGATAGGTGTGGACGACGAGGATTGAACGTCGTCACGTAAGCGTGCATTCGTTAACTGAAGAAGGAGAAAAAGAAGAGGAATGGAGCAGGAGCTGCAGCCGTCATGCAATCTCAATAATTCACGTTTGACTATTGGACTAATTGCAGGAAATGTCGGCTTAAGCGATTATTAAGGTGACAAACAACACAACGTTTGTAGCAGAATGTCGAGACTACCTGGACGAGGACCATGAAAGACATACCGCTCCAGAATGGTCCTCTCCGAATCGCTCCTGACTCTTCCGTGAATGTGAGCACAGTATACTCTAATAAAAACCTATACTGCAGTGGGTGAGAAATTCGTAGGACGATGATAATCAGGCGAGGCGACTAAACGCTATGACGACTACGCAAACAGAAGCAGTAGACGTATTCAAAGTGAATGAGCGGCGAGAATTCTGTGGCTCGTTATTGGCAGCAGACGATGACGATTCGATTCGAGCGATTCGCGATGGTGCTCATCAACGAAGTACGGCGTTCAGACTTTACTGAGCTGCATTCGATCGTTGCTATAGCAGCTCTGGCAGTGTAGACGTCCTTCGCGTACTCGAACGTCGGCTCCGGTGGCACCGCTTCCTGAAAATGCTGTGATAGTGCGGGTGAAACTCACACGCTGAAGATGTCGGGCTTATGTCTACAGTAGATCACTCTGATGGATGCACCCAAAACCGGTATAACTGTGGGCAAAGTGTTCAAACTAGCTTGACTTCAGCGAAACAAGGAGAGCGCGACCCTACTACCCCATTATTGTTTCGTTCACGCCTATAGTTCGTCTTTGACAGTGGATTCACGACCAAGATTTCACTATTTTACGACGATGTCATCGACAACGTCAGGAGAAGGGTTCGGCAAGGAGAAATCATATCCTCGAAGCTCTTCAGCGCCACCCATGAAAACTTCATGCGGGAACTAGAGTGAGAAGACATGGGAGCGAAGACGGCCGGCAGCTGCAACACCTTCGCCTCTGACGACACCGTGCTCATAACAGCATGCATTAGCCAAGCTGAGCGAACGCTGACCACTTTCGATCATACATGTGGGGACGCTGGATTGCAGCAGAATCTTGTGAAGACGATGTTCGTGAGGAACGGACAAGTTGCTGATGCCCTGTCTTCGCTCAAAGGAACGAACATTTCCTATTGCTCCAGCTACGTGTACCTGGGTCGCGTCGCGAAGTCAACATGACCAACGACTTAGCGCCGGAGCTAGGCAGGAAGAAACGAACGGCTTGGGAGATTTCAACAGTATCGAAGAAATCGTGAAGAAGGCGAAGAACGTCGACTCCGTACACTCCTATTCGGGGATTGCATGACATCTGGAGTTGTTTATCTCGTGTCGTGCAATGAATGTAGGGAGCACTATATAGGGGAAACGGGCAGACCCCTTTGTGTCAGAATCAGGGAGCATCTGGACGGCCTTGGGAAAGCCAATGTCCGCACTCCTTGGGGAGAACACAGGGTCCTGCGCCATGGGGGCACGATGATTCAGGTGCCCGTCTCGATCCTGGCGCGCGAAAGTGACATTTCGGCACGCAGGTCGCTAGAGGCACTTTCGATTGCGGCGAAGAATCCGCAGATCAATCGCAAGGAAGAGTGCATCGAGATTACCCAAGAACTGGCACCCTTTTTGTAGCTCGGTGGGTTTCGATCTGCTCGATCTGACTCCCCGGGGTACTTAAGTCGGGTGCTCCCTAGGACCGCAGCTCATTCACCCATGATTCCTTCCAGCTACGGGTGTCTGGTGGTCCAACGTCATCCACCTCTAAGGTTAGTTGTATCTCGGATATCGGATCCTGCCTCTATTTTCCTTAGGAAGAGCACTCTATAGTAGGAAATGGTGTTTGGGGAACAGTTCCACAAGCGTCTCTGATTTTTCCAGGCTCTGAGGAAGGCGGCGACGCCGAAAAGTCAGCCGTAATAAAGTTGATCACAACCTTGGTCGACAGCTGAACAATCTCATCTATAGATTTACACTCCTATTCGATTCCACTGTCCTTCCTACCCTAACATACGCCTCCTGGGTTATACGAAAGCAGCATGAACACGCGATCAGCGTCGCGCAGCGTGGAATCGAAAGGGCGATGCTCATAGTGACACAACCCACGCAGGTGAGAAAAGGCCTCCGGAGTTCCGAGCTTCGTCGACGTTCGTGGATCAGATACGCTGTCGCGTGGGCCAAGTTGTCGAAAATTAGGTGGGCCGGCCACGTAATGCGCCACGCAGACATCCGCTGGAAAAGAGTCGTCATCGACCGGATCCCAGGGGATGTCAAGAGAACACCAGGACGCCTACAAACGCGTTGGTCGGACTTCTTCGTGAAAGCCCTGAACGAAAGATATGACGCTCTCCGTGTTCCTCGAGCGAGGAGGATCCATTAGAGCGCTCTGGCACGCGACAGAGACGAATGGAGGCGCTGCTGGCGCCAGCTCGAGCAACTCGATGATTATTGGGACGACAGGCGATAAGGTGGTACTGTCCGTTCTCTCACTCAGCATTAGCTACTTGCTCTTTGGTTATTCTTAGCCGAATGGTCGTTCATCGATCTCCCACCGCTGGCATCTTGATTAAATGCAGAATATATAAATGCTGACCTCTCGCAAAAACAGCTGATCTCACTGGAGCTGCATTTTGTCATTGGGGCGCGGAATCCATCGGGTATGCGGGTCTACCCATGATGTAGCGTGTAAGGTAATCATGAATGCCTCATCGTCGGTACGACTACCCTTGTACCCCGCATACCCGTGGGAATAAGCGTTGATGAATCCGGCCGCAGAAGACCGACATTTCCCAAATAGTAAAAAATGCGCATCTGACATTTTCTGCGTCCACAAGCGTATAGTATCAGAAACAGGAACCACATGACTCACCAAGCGGTGTCTTGCAGACGTAGCACTTGAAGCATGATAGGTGGTAGAATAGGTTGAGCGATTCGATGATCATAGCCGCTCCACGACCTGCATTAGAGACGTATTAGGCAGCTGAATGCAAACCATAAGATGCACCACTTACTTGTCGCATTCAACCTTGACGGATATATGATATATACGACTGACATAGTATATGTAGTATATGGACAATTATGCAGATTTTAAGATAAAAATCGATAGTTATATTGAGGTGATTCTCTTTATATGGCCGACTATATGCATGCAAATGCACGATAACGACATCGGCATAGCTTATGCGATGGTGCTGAACAGATGATGATTCCATGCGAGACGACGTCATTCTTTTACGTCTAGGAGAGGTTAGTCGTTAGTAGCAGAATGTCATAATCACTTGACGCCGAAGGAGAACATTGTGGAAAGTGACGTCGACGATCTGAGACCCGCGAACCGCTTTACAATCACAGCTGAATGCGAACCACAACTTGCGCGACTTCGTTGCAAATTTAATGGCGCATGGATGTCGTTGCAAATTTAATGGTCGGGGCGATAATCAGTGCGCATGAAAAGCGCAGCGGCTGCGAAAGAGCAGTGCCATATGTTGAAGGTGATTCACTAATTCTTAAGTCTAGCACTTCGGACCTTTTACTGAAGTCATAGATATGTCACAGTATTGTGCTTTAGCCTATACGTATTTCACAGCACATGTAGGCACTTGAAATCGATTAGGTAGCGCAGCGAATCAATATCGGCGACTTTTATTTTGTCGCCTAGAGGGTTGTTTGAAGTACGTAGATCGTTAAAATCTATACTAAACCCCTCACTCTTGGAAAGGGTCCTAGCGTGAGCGCCGACTAAGCATTTGCGCCAGTACTCGTCACAGAATCAGTCGTCAGTAGAGAAAGACCTGTCGCTTTCCGCGGAAAACTCAGGCCCAAGGACCTTGGACTGGATGTTAGTAGGGTGAGTGCATCATAAGAAACTCCGGAATCTCACCTAGCTCGTCCGAGCAGTGGGCACAGCGGTGCTTGCCGCTCACGGCGACGACCTGGTCGTTGTTGAGCGGCTCACGATGGATCTCCTCTCGGAAGTGCGCATTCATCTCGCGCCTACCGTAGCCGACTGGGCTAAGGTCCCGCTGCTCTCGTCGTCGGTACTCGGACGCGAAGCTCGAATCCGCCGCCGCCGTTGTCGTCGCAGCAGTTCGTGTCTCCGGAGCACCGTAGCGCAGCGAGTCGTAGTTCCGCGTGCGATACTCTGGTGCGTAGCTCTGAAACGGGAGAAGGCGTATGAACATGAACTGGCGATAGGTCTCAGCCAAAAGGGACCTTCTCAAAGCGTCCATAGTCGGAAGTGCGCTCGTAGTTGTCGAGATGCGACTGCGGCGGCAACGGCTCACGACGGGAATCATAGGACCGATAGCCGTATTCGGTGCTCTGACGCTGTTCTTTCTCGAGTTTTCGTGTCTCCTCGAGTTTGCGATTGATTATGGCTGGCAAATTGCTGTAAATAATATAAACATAATAATATAAATACTAAACAAGATTCAGATTTCTCGAAAAAATTGTGTTTTCTGAGAATTGCCACCGCGTCTGCGCTACACTTCTAGACATTGCGCACAATGCTTTCGGTACAATCCGTGCTGGTAGACCAGTTTCCAAATGGGGCGGCACCAGCCAGTCGTAGATGGGTGGAGACACAGAGCGCCTATGCGCCCGACCAATCGGGACTATGTATATCAGTAGCAGCACCAACAAGGTCTCCGATTAGCTGACACCGCCCCGCACCAGCGCTCACAGCCTGGCAATTGGTCTGCCTGCGCGTAATGAACCCATTTTTACATTCACCACCCGCAAAAAGCGCTGATATTGATTGATCGCGCGCTGTAATCGATCTCACCTGACGCGACTCCACCTCGGTGGAGACCTGAGTATAATTTATCCCAATGGTTGCAAGCACGTACACAGCGCCACACGAGGGACTAAATAAGTTCTCATGGTGTAGTCCGAAAGGCCCGTCCAACAAGTACGGTTCAGTACAGGATCTGTTTAGGTGTACAGTTCAACGAAGAAGTCTAGACACTCTACGTTCCTATATAAGCTTTCCTCTATCTTCATATTGTAGCTATCTATGCAACGAAATGGACGAGTTGTCATGGGTGTGGTTGCAGTAACTCATGCTCCAAGTACATGCTCCACAATAGCATCATATGTTATCATATTATTTATTTATTCATCAAATATGTCAGATTATTCAAAATTGACATTTTTCAAATCAATTTGTACACTCTTTTTAGCAAGCTTCATGCAACTGGACAAATAAACTTCCAAATAAAAATAAGCGTCTTCCGTTTTTTGTCCACGAGAATTTAGTAAAAAAAATATTGAATTATTTTTCAGTTCAGCTATCCAATAAGTTAAGGCACTGGTTGAAATTCTACAAATTTTTCTTTTTCAAATAAAAATAATAGTTTAGAGCTGATCTTAGGCGCAGTAAAGTAATAGCGCTATATAAGAAGAAGAGATTGCGCCATGCATGCCTTTGGTCTGTCGCGATTTTTCTCTGATTGATAGTGCAGATACTGTTTACATAAAAGAACAGAGTGAAGACATTTGTGTTTTCTGCAGCTGTTTCTGTTGTACCATTGATAAGTGTGAGACTCCGTGGAGAGGGAGCTAAATTAAAATCCCTTCGAGCAGGAGAGGTGTATGGCGCGATATTTCCTTTAATCAAGCTTAAAGATTTCATCCTTCACGTGCCTTGAAACACTTTATAGTTCATGGTTTTTCTTGAAAAATAAAAACTTTATAAAATGTCAAACAGTGCACTTACTGGGGCAGCTAAATTTTAAAAAAATCGAAAAAATCATACCTGATTTTCTTTAAACAAAGCAATGATTCTAACTTTCTCGTACGGTTTCTAGAGCTACATGGAAGGAAAATTGTGTGTTACGAGGAAGGAAGATGTTCAGTTTGATCTCAAAAGCGTCAAGCTTACTTTAAAAGTGTCCAATTTGACGTAAAAGTAGTGTATGCATACCAATTTTGGTCTATAAAAAAGGGACCTACTAAGGATATACTAAACGCACCCAAGCGAAGAGCTCGCGTCGCGGATGCGCTGCGTGTCGGCTGCGCGTCCCGGCGCAGGTTGTCGCTGCTGTGTGATGACATCGCGCCAATCACGCGATTCCTGGAAGAATAGCAGTCATGTCAACGTCTACTGAAAGAAGAGTGGGATGAACTTGGAGTGTATCACGATCAAGTCGCGACTATGCTAGTCCATACAGAGGAAGTGAGATTCAAATGAAGGAGGAAGAGTTTTTGACAACAGTTAGGAGCTCACAGACCACAGGGGAATATCCGACACAACCCTACAGGACAAGACGGACTACTTCTAATCAAAAGAGCAACGACTGTTAGATGTGACAGAATACACGAGAGACACACACTTGGACACTGTACACCCACCACCACCCTTCTCTCGGGGATCCACATGCGCTTCTCCTTCTCCTCGTACTCGAGCAGCTCCTCCACATGGCGTTCGACACTCTTGCTGATTCGCGTGGGGCCGCGCAGACTTCGTCGCTGCGCGTCGCGCGCGAAGTCGTACTCTCGGAGTATGTCCACGTCGTAGCCGCGCCGCACGCCGCGGTTCACGAAGTTGCCGTCGCGGTCGAAGAAGCGGTGGCTGACGTCAGAGATGCCGGAGTCGTCGCCCCGGCTCGTGTACTCCCTCTCCAGGACGTAGTCGCTGGACTTGGACCGCAGCGTGTGGTAGGGGCGCGGCGCGTGCATGCGGCGGAAGTCGTCCGCCGGCGCGTCGCTGAGCCTGATCGGCACGACGGTGGTGCGCGGCGGCGGCGGCGCGTAGTCGCGATCGCGGCGCTCCGCCGTCGTCGGGGTGTGCTGCGTTCGCTTGCGGTACATCTCATCCAGCTCGAGCTCTTCTCGCACATGCGTCCCGCGATCCGCGTAGTCGTAACCGTAGTCGGCTCGTCCACCGCGGTCGCGTAGCTCGTACGAGCTGCGTGAGCGCTGGTGCGGATAGGCGCACGTCCAGCGATCGCTGCGGTAGTCGCGATCGGCGGCGGCGGCGGCTGTGCTTCGCTCGCTGAATTCGGCTCTGTACGACGACGAGTCGTCAATCTCCGGGAATCGTCGCAGAATGCCCACCGGCGGCGGCGCTCGTGACACGTCGTCGTCTGTCTGACGAAGAGTTCTGCGCTAAAACACGACAGAATCAGCACGGGGATGTGTGGAGCTTGAAAGCTGAGCGCACGGGAAGAGAGCACACGCACACGCACACGCATACACACTAGAAGAAAAAGCACAGCAAACTGAACCAATGAATTCGTACGACGTGAATGTCTCTCGGCTTTCATGGCATATTGATTTGGAACTGATGTGCAGTTAGGAATAACGGGAAGCAGTTCGCTACAGGATTCGTGTTTTGCACATCATAAGCTTCACTTTTGCTTATGGGCCTTATATATCTTTTAAAACGAGAAAATCTCGGATCTATCCTCATCGGGAGGGGCACATAACTATGTAAAAATTATGCAACAAATTGATTTGGGATTCACGAAGCGACTTCCAGAGAGAAAAAAAAAACAAAAATTGCTTTCAGCTTCGCCACGGTTGTAAACAGACAATGTTGTGTGTCCCACACTATGATGGATCTCGGTGAGAACATGTCAGGCGGCTGTCAGATGCATTTGAATGCGCTTTGCCCGCCGAGAGGTCTTTAGAACCGCAGCGATTCGTTGTTTCTTGTTTGTTTGTTTTTGGGTCCCATTTTGTCCTCTTGACGCGGCTCCATGACGTTCTGAACCATCCCGGATACGGGTGAGTGCTGATCGGTCCCACGAGGTGTGGATGTTGTGTTCGATCATACGGTGCCGGTGGTGTAAAGGCGTGGAGCATTCCCGCCCAGTCAGAGGGAGGAGCGGGTTCGAGTCCCGCCTGGCGCTAGATGTTTTGATCGCAACAATACATCGTTGTGACAGCTTACATCCTCGATACCAGCCACCTGAGGCTTGAAGAAACTTAACTGAATTGATTCTGAACCAATTTTTACAATCAGCTTTGAGGTCCTGTCGCGAGAGTTTTTTGCCAAGAAATATTCACGGCGCAAGAATAACAAACAAAACGCTTAAAAACATTCGGAAAAGAACGCATTCTACTACGCTTGAAAAACAAAAGCGAGAACGAGTCAGCTGACCTATGCGACGATCATCAGAGAAAACTCAGTGCTACACACCTACGAGCCGCATTCAAAGGCTCATTGAAAAGAATATAATAAAGTTGACTTACAAGAAAATGCCTGAAGAAAACACTAAAAACGAACGTCTATCGAGGCTACTGGATGCGCCACGCACTGCTCTTTTATAACACAACCGCAGAAGTAATTCAATTACCTACTTGGGTTTCACCTGGGCACTTTCTATCAATTAGCAGATTATATGGGAATCGCTGTAAGGGTGAATGAGTGGAAATATAACTAACCATAAGAAGTAAGGTGGTGAAAGGAGCAATTAAGCCTATTTTTACTTATTCATCTCACTAAAATGCATTACAAACAAGCTCTCGCCTTTTGTTTTCTTGGGGCGTAAAAAGGATAAAGATAAAGGACGGCGTTACCCAATCCCTTTTGGGATGCGCCACGCACTCTACTTCTACGGGATGTCGTGGAGGCGATTTGAATTCGTATCTGGCCATACAATGACTTGCGGTGGCCAGCCGATGAACAAGTCAGCGCTTCATTCTTCCCAGACAAGTCTGGTACCAATTCACAGACCCCTGAGGTATGGAAGGCTTGGGTGGACTGGGCGGGAAGTCCGAACCAAAAATCTGGTATCGGGTGCAGGCGACAGTCGGCGCCTCCTCCGACTGCGCTACACGCGCCCCTTGGGGCGTTATAAGCACTAAATTTACACTACTTCATAACTGGCACTTTTTAAACCAAATTGAACACTTTGAGAAGCATGCTGGACGCTCTTAAAATGGAAATAAACATCATCCAAGTTAAAATAGCGTCCTATAGAATAAACCACAGATTCTCGGAGAAGGTTAAAATAACCTTTTTCTCAACGAAAATTTAGTACGACTTCCTTTGAGTTTTAAATTATTTAGTATTAATATTTTTGATATTTTATTTTTGACTAATAATTTAGTTATTTAAAATGTGAGTCCTCTCCTTGAAATTTTATAAAAACTTTTTGCCAAAGAAAAATAATCGCTTAAAGCTCATTTAATAGTGCAAGAAGGCAGCAATTCCTAGCATATTAAACGAGGAGATCGCTTCACGCGCTCATCCATGACGTCGCAGTTCTCCTTTGATTAATAAAAACAATCTATTTTCAAGGAGCTTCACACTTGTTAAAAGCAACTGTAGAAAATACAGTCACCTTAACAATAGATTTTGTAATAAAATCGCTACGAGCTTGACGACTGTATGGCGCGATCTCGTCTTTTATTATGTACATATAAAAATTGCTGCCCTTTTGGATCTTGAAGTTCTAACGATTATGTCTCCTTAAAACAAAAATAAAATTTTAGACAATGTGTTAAACACTTGGTAGGTAAGATGAATTTTAAAATTTTCAAAGAAGTCGTTCTATGGCTTCCTTAGAAAAGAAAATCATTTAACTACCTCGGAAAGTATCCACTGTAATCAGAAGGACGCTTTTTTAATTGAACGATGTTTGGTATGATTTCAAAACGGTCCAGCCCGCTTTGAAAAGTGTTTAGGAGGATAGGTGTTTAATTTGGACTGAAAACTTTCCAATTTGACTTGAAAATGATATCCACCTGATAAAGATATTACGGCGAATTATCCGCAAAGCTTTTTCCTCCATTCCTGCTTGATTTAATCCATGACCTCTCTTATATATGGGGGGATTCGAATTCTGTAGATGCTTTCACACTCCGCTTCGCGGTCAAAAACATCGTCGAATGCGAAGAAGGTCATATTCATCGCCAGTAGAGGACATATAGCAGAAAAAACGTTCGTTGCGCTTCTACGCGGAATATTCAAAATTAATTTTTAAAAATTGTGCCAAACTGTATTCCTTAATTCGAAAGATGAAGAGAAAGCATTTCAGGAGTAAACGACTCATTAGAAGAATTTTGCAATTTTTAAAATATACACAAGATTTCTACTCCAACGATGGACAGAGCTGTACGTATGTAGGTGGAAATTTTTAGTTTAGACCTGAGATTTCGACTTTTTCGTCGTCTTCAACGCTTCTCTCCGAATTGCTGCTAGTGGTAGCAATACGACTACGTTCAGGGGTGGAAAACGGTGACTCTGAAGAGAGAGAAGCTGCTTCACAGTCAATAAAGCAGCTTGGATGGATTCAAAAAGTCTCAATGCGAAAACGAATGCACCAACCGGGTTATCTGTTAGGCTTCTACCCAAAACAATAGCCTAAAAATGTGAGGAATCTCTGGAAAAATAAATCATCTTCCCAGAATGAACAGCTTGATACTGCCATTGAAAAAAGAACCCCGCCTATAGGGATCGATCCCAGACAAAGAGAAATGTGAGCAGAAAGAACTGCTGAGTTTCATGCGTGCAACAGCTAGGCAATCGGCTTAAAATGGTAAATCCGAACCACTGATTCCAGGCAGCGGCTCTCGTTTGCACCCCAATTCGAGTCTGGGTCTCGCCAACACCAATCACCTGGGTCTGTGATTTTCTAGAAGACCCACCGCCAAAGGATGGAATACCGACCTTTCCATCGGCTGGCCACCCAAATGGCTGTATCGACCAAAGACGTATTCAGATGGTCCCTACCATATTCAGCAGAGGGATAATGCGAGGCGAATCTCACACAAAAGGTTGACTTATGTCATCTTTTGCGGCGCTTTTTTGTCGCTTAGCACGGAAAGGATCAACTATTGCTAAATCAGGGATCGATGAATTGGTAGCAGACTTGTCTGGAAAGGCTAAAGCGCTGAGTTGTTGATCAGCTGGCCGCTGCAGTCATCATATGGCCAAATACGCAATCAAATCGCCTCCACAGCATCTCGTAGAATGCGTGGCGCATGCCAGAATCCATGGAGTAACGCCGTTCATTATCCTTTACCCAAATTTCTGTTGTTCTTGCTTCTCAAAAAAAGAAATGAGCCCAAAATTTAGAGGTTGAAGAAATCATACAAAAAATGTCTAAAAAACGCTTGTCTAGCATCAAGAATTCAGAAGCGGAACGAATTCTTGAAAATCAAGTGGCAACCGTCACCTGCACATAGAATGTCTTGATGCCTAGAATTGACACTTGAATCGCATTGCATGTTAGTCAGACGCTAAAAGATAAAAATAAAAAGATAAAGAGCGGTGTTAATGAATCCCATTTGGGATGCGTCACGCATTCTACTTCTATGGTATATAGTGGAGGCGATTTGAATGCGTATTCGGCATATATTTACAATGACGTATGGTGGCTAACTAATGAACTATTCAGTGTATTGTCCTTCCCAGACAAGTCTGGTATCAATGCACTGACCCTGGAGGGCTGAAAGTTGACTTGAGTGAGAAACCCGAATCAAGAACATTGGCTCGAAGTGCAATCGACAACCGGCGCTTCCTCCGACTGCGCTACCACGTGCACCAAACGATAATATCAAATGGCGCTTTAGAATCGCTTGCTGGCCTTAAAGTGAAGAGAATTACCTTTACAAAACTTGAAGAGCCTTTTCGGTACACCTTTTCGAGGCATCAGATTCTCATATTTTCTTCACAAGGTTGTCAATAGAGCGTTTCGCGGTATCAAATTCCCATATATTCTTCAAAAGGTTGTCAATAGAGCGAAGAACTCAGGCTCGAGTCCCGAGGAAGACGGAATGTCAGCCTAATGACCTAGCAAAATTATGTGTAGAAGAGAATTTATTTATTTATTTGAGGGCGCGTGTAGCGCAGTCGGAGGAGGTACCGACTTCCCGCCCAGGCCAACCAAGCCCTCCACATATCTTGGTTGGTGAATTGGTACCAGACTTGTCTGGGAAGGATAAAGCACTCACTTGTTCATCGGCTGGCCACTGCAAGTCACTGTATGGCCAAATACGCATTCAAATCGCCTTCATGACATCCCGTAGAAGTAGAATGCGTGGCGCATCCCAAAAGCGATTGAGTAACGCCGTCCTTTATCCTTTTATCCTTTATTTATTTATTTCAAACCCCCGATAAAGAGTGCATTGAGACGAAAGGCACAGCCAATAAGGAGAGGAAAATGAGACTACGGTTCCAAAGAATTGAAATACCTCTTTCAGGCACTCGTAATACATTGAACTAGTGGCACTATGCAATTACTCAAAAGCCGTCAGCCGTACTGCAAGTGGCCCTATCCTAGCAATATCTGCAGTAGTTGGCATTGGCGCCTCCAAGGTAAAAGAACTTGTCAGAGCTTAAATGGCTGCAAAAGCCAAAAAGCTGGCAAATTAGCGATACTTTTCCTGCAAGGGGAATTTTGGGTTGTACAGCGTTGCCAGAAAATACTTCCACTGGTTTTCTACTTTTCGAGTTATTACAGATCCCTTCAGTTGCCTTTGTCCCCTTAAATGCAGGCAAATTTCATGAAGAATGAGTGAGTAAAATAGAGGTCGAGGACGAGGAACTGAAGGAGCAAGAACAACAGAAACTAAAATGCACATCAACGTGAATAACTAGCGACTACTAATACATAGCACAGCGCTAGTGGCGTCGCCGAACACGTCGTCCATCGGAAGAAGAGCGTGCGCGCGAAGCGAAGAGATAACACCACGCAACGAAATCAGAAGCGAAACGGCAAGACCAAGAAGAGTCGAGTTCAGATAACGACGGGGCGAGCTGCTTGGTCGCGGTCAAAAACTCACGCTCCGCTGACGTCATCGCCGAAGAGAAGTCGACAAAAACTCAACAATAACCATGCTGTCTAGGAAGCTCGAAGCATAGGATAGTCAACGGAGAGGTAGGTGTGACACGTGCAGTCTTCCAGCATGTGGATGAGCAGCAGCAGCGAAAACTCGTACAAAATTGGACGAGTTGTTCACCACGCTGAGAGCAGACTCGTCCACGTGCCGGAAAGGTAGTAGTGAAACAATCAGCTCACCAGGTGCGATCCTCCGGCTACCGTCTCTTCATCTCTCTCGCGGGTCTCAGTGTGTACATGCGTCTGAAAAAAGGTATGTTACGGAAGCAGCACATTTATAATACTTATCGAATGGGGCATCTAGCGTAGTCGGAAGCAGTGAAGGCTCTCGTCTACATTCCAAATCGATTCAGCGTTCGAGTTCTGCCAGGTTAGCCTTATATTCTGTCCCTCCAGGGACCAAATTCATCAACCGCAGCCGGTGACGGTGAAATGTACCGTCAAACCTACTGATACCGCGATTCATCAACACGCGGTGTGATAAATTTGGGGTCGAACTCTCCGTATCGATTGCTACTTATGGTAAATCCGCGGTGAGATGATACCAGCGGCATTGTTGATGAATCTGGCCCCAAGATCGTTGGCGGAGAAGCGTTCCTTACACCGCCCTCAGAAAGGGGTGGAGAAAGGAGGCGCCGGGCATTCATCGTGGACGGGATTTCCGGCCACGAAAGAATAGGGCTCCACGATTGCTCTGGGGTCTTTCACTTCGCCTTAAATCCTGCATCCTGCACCCTCTAGCGTTCGTCGATTCTTTTATCTTAATTTTGCCACGCATGTCACAGTGGAACTCATAATCTGGGCCCGGATTCATGAACGACTTACCAGCAGGTAAGTGTAGAAGCTACCGCCACTCCCACTTACATACGCGCGATTCATGAATGCACGGCGGGGAAAACCGTCAGGGAACACGTCCTAGCAAGGATCTCAGTCCGCTGCTATTTTCTGACCCAATATAACCTTTCCCTGGCAGTAGAGCCAAACCCTTGTTTTGCCTGTCATAAATCAGAAACAGAGGTAACTTCCAGGAAAGTGGCGAGTAAGTGGCCGTCGAGGTAAATCGGGGTAGGATTTAGCTCCGGCCGCGTTCATGAATCCGGGCCCTGGAAGGTAGCCAGGTGCTTGTGGATATATGGGCGCTTCTTGATGCACGAGCACGAAAAACCCGGAGACTGACGTGAACAAGTGGACGATTCTGCACTGTAGTGCAGCGGACTATCAAAAAGCTGTCGCAGACCATCTTTCGAGAACGTCTTGAAGATGATGTTCTAATATACAAGTGCTCCTGTGCTTTTGGTGTTCGACTGCCTTTCTGCCATCTTCTTCTGAGCTGATGTTGGTTTTTTATTGTAGGAATAGCTCTTGACTACGAACACGCAATGAAGGAAGAAGTAATTTAAAGGTCGCCACGAGATCACGTCCCCCAATCGTTACCTATCAGACGTCATGTTTTTTGGGCAACGTCATGGCAATTAACGAATCCGCAAACAGCGGCGCGGTTTTCGCGCCGCACCTAGGGCCTGTTCATACTTCGCGACAAAAGCGACAAGAGCGACAAGAGCGACTGGGACGACGGAAGTGGTGTGGTGTACGTAAATAATTACGCATTTCACAACTACATTGTCGCTCCAGTCGCTCCAGTCGCTCTTGTCGCGAAGTATGAACAAGACCCAACTTCGCGCAAGTGGGGCAGGGCGGAGAGTGGGCGGCGGGGAAGCGGGATCATGTAGGGAATGCACGCCCCACACTGTACATATGTAGGCCAAACAAGCATCAAACGGTCTACGCGTTGTATTATAGAATGCTTCGCGCACTCAATAAAGGGGTTGATCAGCTCTATAAATTGTTTATTAATTGCATTGGAAGAATGCATTATAGAATTGCAACGAGATCTGATACCGTTTAGGTCACAATGCCGTTGAAAAAGAAGCTCGGGAGGCGAGACGCGAACGTTTACAATTCATCACATATTGGAAGACACGTTACTATTCCATCACTGTCACTGTCTAAGCGGATAGAACATCTGCATAGAATATGACCTAATATCACGGATTTGTGACATTGAAATGAGCTATAATAATCGCTGGGTTTGAGCTATAATAATCGCTGGGTTTGCGGCGCGTGTAACGCAGTCGGAGGGAGTGCCGTTTGTCGCATGCACCCGATCCAGCTTCCTGGCTCGGATTTTCCGCCTAGGCCAACCAAGTCTCCTACTCCTCCGGGGACGGTGAATTTATACCAGACTGGGGGGGGGGGGGGTAAAGCGCTGATTTGTTCATTGGCTGATAACAGCCAAATACGTTTTATAAAAAAATAAAAAATATAAATATACATACGATTGTATAGCCAAATACGCTTTCAAACCGCCTCCACGACATCCCGTTGAAGTAGAATGCGTGGTGCATCCCACAAGGAATTGAGCACAAGATCTTTGCCCTTTATCGTTTTAGCCGCTGGATTGGATTTAGTATAGCTGGAGCGGAGATACGTTACTCCGCCCACTAACGCCAGGGCTCCTCCCCCTTTGATGGACTTCCGCACTACGGGATCCTATGTGTGGTATGAAACACCTTTGTAAAGCATCCACTAGTTATTACTATATTAATCCACATAAGGATTTCGGGCGGACCTATCTATATTTGATAGCAGGATGCGACGGATGACTGAACGTCGGACGATACCACAATATACGTAGCACTAAATATTACAGGTTATAACGCCCTGGTCTGGAGAAGAGAGAAGTTCATTTGCAAAACAAAACACCGTGAATTAAAGCAGGCAATGTTTTAAGAAGGAACTGGGCAATTCAATTCAACACAGATGTTTGATGGAGTACATAGCTGGCGAGCAATGCCAGCCCCAAATTAGGAATGTATCCTCTGCTGTACGCTGTATTGACAGAGAGGGCGCGTGCGAGTGCACATAGCAGCGCTGCCGGCCAACTGGTTCCGAACTGTCGAAAAGCACTCGAAATCGGGAGCACACGCGAGGTGGGCACGAGTGCATGGGCGCTCGATTTCGCCGCGACACAATCGTCTCCAGGAAACTAAACTGGTGGTGGTGTCCCTCTCGGATGCGTCACCCACACCAGTACGTCGTCTAGAATCCGGGTGTACGTTATACGTGTACTTTTGAGAAATTTTATCGGGCGAATGAATGAATGAATTTATTCGCTCATTAATTTTTTCGAATGATCAAAAATCGAATAAGCCCCATTTTTCGTTTATTCGAATATTCGAATAGTCGAATAATTTGTTCGAATCAGATCCTGTGCTTGAAAATTCGAAGCTTATTCGATACGCGAATAAAGGTATTCGGTTTTAGAATGAGGAGGAAATGTTCGATTTTCGAATAATATTCGAATATGGCTTCCTTCAAAATCGAAAGTTCGAATTTGAACGAATATTCGAAAACCTAGAAATATCGAAAATTCGCATAATTATTCGAATGTATTCGTCCGAGCACAACTATAGTGTACGTTAAGGACTTGAATGAGTTAACGGCATTTTTCAATGGAATTTTCAAAGCATTTTCTTTAGTAAAGTTACCACTTCTTGTCTGGTCTCCCTGGTGCTGCCATTCAAAACGTTGTTGCAAATATCAGCTCTCTTGCAAAAACTTGTGCTGGATCAACTTTCTAGCGATTAGTTTGCTGTTCTCAACCTGGTATCATGTGGAGGGAGCCTGTGAGAAAAAAATTCACCATTAAGTAGCAAGCATTGCAGAAAATAATTGATGTTAGAACGAAATAGGGGCTCTCGAATAGATGTGGAAAGCGAAACCCTGGATGTGACACAGTCCCTCCCCTTCCCATACTCCACTATCTTCTCGCTGTCTTGTTGGAGAACCCTCTTAATTTTAGACAGACGCTGGCGGTCTCGGGCAAACTCAGGAGAAGGGGTTGGTGTCGAAATCCAGACATACTATGTATATAAAATCGAACAATTTTCAAAGCAAACCATATTGAAACCAAACTGAACATCTTTCAAATCAAAATGGACGTCTTCCAAGTTAAGCCAGTCACTCTCTAAGAAGGTAGCAGTAAACTTTCAGTTCCGAGAATTTGGAAAGGAAGCCACAGTTAATTTTTTAAATCGCAAAACTATTCTGCCATTTCTGAAGGGTAGTTGATCTAATTCAGACGATGTCCCGTAGAAAGATGTTCAATATGATTTCAGAAATGCCCAGTTCGTCTTGAAAGTGTCGAGTTTGCCCTGAGGAGCAACATCTTGACGTGAAATTGGTGTATGAAAGGTTTTCTTGATTTTGACCATTTAAGACAAGAGAATGGCAGGCAGCTAACTTTAATTTTAATGAAATTTAACGATATGAAGAAACTTGACAGAAGATTTTCGTTAAAAAAATCGCTAACAGATTTAATATTTAACATTCAAAACTTAATTGAATGGGATAGAACTCTAGCGAAAACGAAAGTCTAGGCAATATACATAGATTGACTCATTACATCAAGTACCCACAAATTTTGTTAAGAGTTGAAAAGTGTTTTAAGAAGGGAATGTCGAGAGAATCAAGAGCGCGGAATTCTATATACAGGAATATGTCTTGTTTAGCTGAATTGTGATCCAACAGCTCTTGACTTCAATCCTAGTTGGGGAGGGGCAGGCCGTTGATGTTCTGCCCCACCGCATCGGAGTATCGCCGTCCAAAGTTACACAACAAACAGTAAAGAACAACTAATAAACTTCAACGAACACTCAAATTTGAAGAAGCCTTAAAGAGCTCTGAAGGATTGGTCTGTTCCTTTTGGCAGATTCCTGTAAGCGTCGTCACGAGCACCTGGTGCCATAATTTGGAGGGAAGGCCGAAAGCGTCTTTGGGAAACGGAGTCCGATAGAGAACAAACATGCACTAACCAAAATGCCCTAAACCCTTTGCTCTGGATCACCAAACATGTAGCAAGACCTCCAGGATCTTTGAACTTTTTGAGGGTTCAGAATAGTCGTCTTAACATCTCCAGCAGAACACCACCGAGCAACATACCGTCCTCCTCGATGGCCAGCACAGTCCCATGGCGACTAGTCGGAAGACGGGTTCTGAATGCTCTGCGCCGTCGACTACGACGACGGCGTGGACGACACCAGCAGCGCTGTAGACGATGCCGTGGGCATCGTCGTTGCTGCTGACGTCGAACACTCATCAAACGCATTCTGAGACGTAACAAAAGGACGTGCAAGTGAGTCAGACCCAGAAAAGAATCGTCCGCGCGAACACGTGCGCCGCGCACTCGGACGTATCGCGTTGCTCGTCTTCCACGAGGTAGTTCTTGCCAATGCGGCCAGTATCTTTGAAGGAGAAGTCTGCGGCGCAGAAGCGGCATGGAAGAGAAAGTGATATTTGTGACCTGACGGTCTTTGCGCCACGTAAATTATAACCTCATACACTTCCGAGAAACAAGTAGCAACACTTTCATACAATTTTCACGTCGAATTCGACACTTTTCAAATCAAATTGGACTCTCTTCTAAGATAGCTTTAAGACTTTTGAAATCAAAGCGAACTCTTCCAAATCGAAATGACCTTCAGGTAGGCTAAATTACAGACACAATAAAACGGTTAGAATAATGTTTTCTTCAAGGGAAATCTGGTACAGCCTTCTTTGAAGTTGTTTAGTTTACTTGCCCTTTTTTAATTTTAAAGAAATTTCAACTTTTAGAACAATAATGATAAACTAAAATTCTTACTTAGAACACAGCAAAGAAGCAAGCATATAGCGTATTAAAAACAGATCGCGCCATAAACTCAAAATGTTCGCCGCAACTTTTATTTGATGGATATTGTAAATGCCACTTATGTGAACCATCAAAGTAAGGATATGTGTGTACTTTACAGTTGTTTGTCTTGCACCGTTAACAGGTGTCAAATTTATCCTACTAAGATTATATAGAAAATAGAAGATCAATCAGTAAAAAATAAGGTCAAATTAATATGTAAACCCACATTTCTAGGCAAGGTTGATCGCTTCGGGACAGCACTGACAGCCTCTGATGCGCCGCTGCTCTGTGTGATGATGCGGCGCGTCGAAGGCTTTGGTGTGCTCTATAATGGGTAAGGCTAGGCGGAGATTGAGGTCGAAGCGCCCTCATGGAATGCGCCATGAGTTTTCCCGCTTCGCATGAAATCCTATAGATGGATTGATTAAAAAAAGGCTACAAGGATTACCATGTGATAGGCATCAAAGATCGTTCAACACGTTCAACCACTATCAGAATAAAAAATGTACTTAACTACCAATGGGAACTAATCGACTAGTCCATTTACCATCAATCAAAACTTAATTGGCTAGTTGATTCGGACTACGAATTCTGCCTGAAATAATCGGCTAGACTGTGATTTGTTTTGAGCTGGTCGCGTCTCGCAAGGTTGATTACGAATAATAAAAATGGCCCTTCTCATGAGCGTGGCCAGCATAAGAAGACAGATTTGAACAAGCCGACCACAACCAATCAGGCCGACGACCAACGACGGCCAGCCAATCAGGTTACCAATCGCACGCGTCCTGTCTAACTGGCACACTCATCTGATGTGGCCTGATTTTCTGGCATGTTCCCACTTTTCAATGCTTTCAACAAACGCGATAGACCAGAAAAAAAGATATGCCACCATAGATCGATCGATATTGGTTTCCCCAAATTTACCAACATCGAAATAGAATTAGTAAATGAATATCCAAGCGCATATAGAACTAGAAGTCGACAGAATTAGAGTTCGTTAGCGCTGCTGGCTAGTCAAGTGTCTCAAAAGACAAACGGTGTGCATTATCGGCAAATAGAATAAAATTCTTTCTATCATTTCATGCTCATCAACTCTTCTATTTCTCAGTCTTACAAAAAAAGAATATAATATTAGGCAAAAAAACATAATAAAATATATTCACCAGTACCTCGTAAGAAATAAAATCTCGGTATAAGAGTATAAATATGAAAATCAAAGGCTAAAGGTCATAGGTTTGATACTGCAAGTTACTTGTTAGAATTCTTTGCACTGGTCATTAATATGGCCTGCACGGGGAGGCAACAGTGCGTCAGCCAATAGCAGCCAATCAGTGCACCGACAGAACACGCGCAAGCCAATCAGAAGACCGTACAAATTTCCTTTGGATAGTACGCCTGCTCGTTACGGCCTGATCGCCCTGGCGAGTCTCTCCCCATCCACATTGACGACTATTGTAACACATTTTCGACCGCCTTCTTTCATAATCGAAGTTCAATTCGACCATAAACGTCCAATCGCTAGGCGGAGCGATAACGTTATCGTCAGGAAAACTGATCCGAAACGCGAACCGATCAACAAGAGCTGCCTCGGCCCAATAAAGGCTACCCAAGACATGATTTATACTTCAGCGCACGATATTGCGGGAACCACCGGTATCGATTAAGAAGCGCGAGTAATCGATACAGCTAGCACTGTCGCTGAAGTAGCGCATAACTCACCGCCAAAGAAGGCTGTGTGACCCTGGTCGTCATTGGCGGCTCAGTCGTCGTGCTTGTCGACGTGATCGTCGTCGCGGCCGGTGGCAGATCATAATTGCGAATCAGACGCGGCTCCTCATCAGTAGCACGACGGTAGGAGAATTCTGGAAGCGGACAGAAATCGATAAATGGAGAAGATGCCCTGCATTGATGCCAACTGCCCACGTGCAGTCACCTTACCTTTCTTCTCCTCTTCTGCCGCTCTGGCCGCGGCGTTTCGCTCGCTCTCCGGCACGAAGTCGGTGAGCTTGCCAGGCCCGGCTTTCTCGTGCATAGACGTCACCCTGAGTGATCTACGCATTTTTTAGGTAGGGCGTTCTGTAGATCAACGATGCTCCGCTCACGGCGACCGGTTCTCGATGCCTGATTGGCTGGTTTCAAGTCAATTTTATTGTTGTTTAACTGATCCTGAGTCAGCTAAAGATCTCACTTGGCTTGGACAAATACCAGAACTTTTCTGTGTTTCTTTTGTGCTACGGAGTCATTCTCCAAGAAGATTATCCTTTGGTCACATTCATTGAATTCCACTACCTTATCAAGACCGCTTCCCGTCGTCAACCTTATCACAATTTTTCCTTCAAAAAAACATCGATTTTCTCTAGGAGTTCCCCGTGTACTCACTTGTAGTCGGACGAAGGACCGCTGGAGTAGGTCCTGTAGTCGTTCCTAGTAGTAGTCGTGGTGCTCTCGTAGTAGGTTCGTGTCGGCGAGACAGCTGAGCGATGAAGACCTGAAACAGGCCGAAGATGCAGCTGAGATTTCTCGTAGGCTCCCAGCCTAACCCGTATGTGAGTCAGGTGCTACACTACAACTATATGACCTTAGGTAACGGTTGCAAAGGGACGTGACAAGGCACCTTTGTCGCTGCGAAACTATATATCGCAATGCCATGTCAGGTTAGCCAGGTTAGTCCCTAGTCATCTTGCTCGACTTCACACTTCGTCGTTCACTGTCGTATAATGTAGTTCGCTGTCGCTCTAAGCCGCCTTGCGACGCCTACGTCAGTGCGCTGTTGCTCTATCCCTATGGTAGACCGGCGTACCATCACAATTGTCTGGTGGGGTACGATGTCTGACAATGTCAGCGTCGTGGATAATCGTTTAATGTCGCTCACTGTCGCTAAATGTCGCTCAGCGTCGCCTTCTGTTACTCGCCGTCGCAGTTGCAACAGCTGATGTCCCTAACTGTCGCACATTTTCTGCTAAGCCAACCCCAGCTGGGGAAAGGCTAGGGGAAGGAAGGAGCTTTATGAGGCCAATTCCATATGTCGCTTGTTGTCGCTTACTATCGTCATTCGTCGTTCATAGCTGTCCATGCAGGTGAAGAGCAGACAGTCGCATGTCAGCCGCAGTACACGCTGCTCTCAGTTGCTCAGAATCAGCTCCTGTGCTGTCTGCTGACGTTCACTGCCGCCATGCATCGCTCCCTCTCGTTCACCTCCAACACCTTTGCCACTAGACTCGCGCAGAGTCGCCTACTGCACACCCCGCCATACAGTTGTTGCGCTAAGGCCATTGGCCTATGGGCGCGTCGCTTACTGTTTCTTATTGTCGCTCAGTGTCGCAAGGTGTCGCTACTTGTCGCCCACTGTCGCTACCGTTGTCATAATCAGCAGTGCGCATCAGCCCGAAGCGAAACACTGGTCCTTCTTCCTTTATATGATGAATGCGGCATTTCGCCAAGCATTGGTACGTACATGTCGCCTTCTGTCGCCCGATATTTTTTCGTAAACTAAACTCAACGAAACTCATCGAGGTGTCGGGAGAGTACAAGCTGCCGCTGCGACTTACGTTCATCGACCTGAAGAAGGCATTCGACTCCGTCGAGACTGAAGCGGTCCTCGAAGTCCTGCTCACTCAGGGCGCTCCTACCCAGTACAGCAGAGTCCTTCGAGAGCTGTACAGTGGATTCACGACCAAGATCTCTCCATTCTACAACGACGTCGTCATCGACGTGAAGAGAGGGGTTCGGCAGGGGATACCATATCCCCGAAGCTCTTCAGCGCCACCCTCGAAAACGTCATGCTCGAACTAGAATGGGAGGACATGGGAGTGAAAGTCGACGGCCGGCAAATGCACCGTCTGTGCTTCGCTGACGACAACGTGCTCATAACACCGAGCACCGAGGCGGAGCGAGTGCTGGCCGACTTCGATCCTGTTGTGGGAACGTTGGACTGCAGCTGAATCCTACGAAGACGACGTTCATGAGGCACGGACAAGTTTCTGATGCCCCATTCTCGCTCAACGGAACGAACATCTCCGAATGCTCCAGCTAGGTCTATCTGGGTCACGAAGTCAATGTGGCCAACGACCTAGCACCAGACCTGAACGAGAGTGGTTTGGGGAGCTTTCATGAGTGTCGAAGAAGTCGTGAAGAAGACGAAGAACGTCCGACTCCGTGCCCACCTATTTGACTCCACCGTTCCTCCTGCCCTAACATACGCCTCAGAAACCTGGGCTATACGAGAGTAGGATGGACACGCGATCAGCGTCGCACAGTGTATAATCGAGAGGACGATGCTCGGAGTGACACGACTCACGCAAGTGAGAGAAGGCCTCCGGAGTTCCGAGCTTCGCCGAGGTTCGAAGATCAGAGACGCTGTCGCATGGGCCAAGTCGTCGAAAATTAGGTGGGCCGGCCACGTAATGCGATTCGCAGACACGCGCTGGACGAGAGCCGTCACCGACTGGATTCGCGGGATGTCAAGAGAACACCAGGACGCCCACCAACGCATTGGTCGGGCTTCTTCGTGAAAGCCCTGAACGACTGATATGACGCTCTTTGTGTCCCTCGAGCAAGGAGGATTCATTGTAGCACTATGGCACGCGACAGGGACGAATGGAGACGCTGCTGGCGCCTGCTCGAGGAAATCGAACGGGATGACAGGTGATACAGGTGAAACTAAACTCGAGGGGCATCAAAATGTTACTAATTTGAAAGGAAGGATACATTTCCTAGGTATTCAGATAAAATGTACAAAAATTTCAAAGAAAAATATTCAATTACTTGACACGGAGTTGTCCCTTCGAGGTTGGGATATCGCGCTAGCCGACGTGGATCGTGGCAGTGAGCTGTAGTCGCGCGGCGACGGTTGATCGACTCGAGACGCTAAATACAGTTTATGTATGCAGTTCCGAAGCCTAAAAGTGTTTTGGTACTAGTCGTTAATGGTTCCTATATAGGGAATGGAGGCACGCACCAGATTAAGCTGCATCGAACGGTTTTCTTGTATGAGCGGTGCTTTGTTGCATGCGATTGGGGTGATGCGCTCCTACCTCCCCACATGTAGGCCACACTAACCACTATGTAGTAGTGGGGCTTTTACAAAAATTACATGAAATAATTTCAAGCGCTTAAAAATAGGAAAGAACAGCGAAATCTAACTATGTATAAGAAAACTCGAGCAGTCTTTAATGTCTTATCCACATTAACGGAATTTTTCTTTAAGAAACAGTTGAGCTATTAGGATTTGAGCTCAATGCTAAGTCTGTCTACAGATCGGTCGATTATTGATTGCCTGTTAGAGAAATTTCGTTTCAATCTTCTAATAAGGTGGAGCTCAGAAGCTGATTGGTCCTTTGTCCTCTACAAGCTCAGACTGAAGTTTGGCAACGCTTCTCCTAATTGGAACGATAGTTTAGAGAAGGAAAAGGAAAACGAGAAGCCGCATGCCTCGACTATGCTTCCTCTTGAACTCGGCGTACGAGTCGGTCGGCTTCTCGGTGAACACAGAGCGGACCTTGTCGAAGTTCTCCACGGACGTGATTGATTTCACTTGCGCGATCTTGGCTGAAATGCGGAAGCGGAAATGGGATAGGAAAGCACAGGAAGAGAGGTATACATGCGTAGGAGTAGAAACGCTATGCGACAGGGTAAGCGTTCGAGACAGTTAGTAGAGTATAGACGACCAGCATTTTCGCCTTCAATGGCACTTTCTCCAGAATTTTCCTGATCGACACCAATAAATGTATCGGTTAGCCTGATGGCCCCAAGGCTAAACGTCTTATATTGCCATGTAAGAGCAAAAAAGCAAAAAATGCGATGAAATGCGTAAGCGACGAGGAAGAACATGTGGGGATAGTCGTTAATGTGGTCAGCTTGGGAGTCCGGGACGCATCAGACCAATCAGGCCGTATTGCACCGGCAATCACTAAGAGAGGTTGGAGCGGTCGTCTTGTGATTGGCTGTTGCGCCCTTTTCTCCTAACGCTGTACACATTAACAACGCCCAAAACGTCCATCGATAAGAAAATGCGGAAATTACACGAAGTAGTCATGATGCAACGCAAGAAAGCATTTTTTGCGTCGCAACATTATAATTTTTTGAAATCAAAGTTTTCCTCGCAAAACTTTACAATTAAGTGAGCTCTCAATTGATCTAGCATGAGTCAGTTTCGCTCTTTCTCTTTAGTTATGCCACTGACAGAGATACTCAGTTGAATGTATAAAAATTTAGTCGCCGCTAAAACTGCACCCCATGCTACTTTTAGAAATTGCTGTATCACGACGATCTGATACCGAATTTGCCTAAAATGGTCCAACTTGTCGCATTCCTTGCAACTTGAACTGGCGATTTCTTCCATATTTTCTATTTATTTACCAACGTAACACTTTAGTTTGAAAGCTGATTTCTGCTGGAGCTTCCGGCGAAGTATAAATTATTCGGTTATTCGGAAAATTCTCAGCGTTTTTTGTTACTATTTTCATTCGTCTATTATTAAGTAAAAATTCAACTTGCATTGCGCATTAATCCTACTTTCTGCACAGAATTTTTTGCTCTATCTGACTAAATAACGTGTTTTCAACGCTGTTTTATATACCTCTTCTTGAGGGGATTGAGGTACGTCGAAGGAGCAATTCCGAACAATGTTTTATTTCCACTTCAAATTGGGACGATCCACAGCCGAGACAGCTCCACTAATCAATCCAGTGTGGGGCCTGATAGTGTTGGAGAAAGCACTGTGCGCCAGTGGTTCAGTAAATTTCGAACAGGAGATTTCACCCTCGAATATGACACCGTAGCGGTCGACCTAGAGCAATCCTGAAGCTGAACCACCCCAAACAGTTCGCGGGATCGTAGAAGAGCTGGACGTCAGTAAAACTGCTGTTGCAGATGTTTTGAAACGCCTTGGGAAGCTAACAAGGCTCGAAAATTGGGTGCCTCATAAGTTGAGTGATTGGCAAGAATTGTCACGTTTCGAGATTCGTTCTTCTCCACTTTTACGCAACAAAACTGACCCGTTTTTGGACTGCATCATCACTTGTGGTGAAAAGTGGATTCTGTATGATAACAGGAAACGTTCCGGACAGTGGTTGGACGCCGACGAACCTCGTAGGCATTTTCCAAAGGCGAACCTCCACCAAAAAAAGGTAATGGTCACTGTGTGGTGGTCGGCGGCTGTTGTGATCCATGACAACTGTTTGGCACCAGGCCAGACGTTCACAGCAGAGTCCTACCGTAAGAAAATCGACGAAATGCACCGAAAATTGAGTCAACTTCAGCCAACATTGCTCATCAGAGGAGGCCTAATCTTTTGCACAATAACGCCCCCCCCCCCCTCCCCTTCACACGCTCCACAGATCACCATTCGAAAATTGGACGAATTAAGGGTTGAAGTTCTGCCTCACCCGCCATATTCTCCAGACCTCTCACAACCGACTACCACCTTCTCAACACTTTCAGAACTTTCTCGCTGGTAAAACCTTTCGTGGATTTTGTCGAATCTCGACCACCTAATTTTTTCGCTGAGGGAATAAGTCGACTGGTGACCCATTGGCAGAAGCGTGCTGATTTGAAAGGTGCTTATTATTTCGACTAAATCCGATAAGATTTAGGAAAGCTATAGTAGTTCAAAGTGAAGCACTAAAAACGCTGATAACTTTCCGGGCAACCTAATACAATTTCAACTTTGAAGTCCATGTGGAGCAAAAGGAAGAGAGTGCCCAGCTCTCAAAGTGACACTGCATCAAGATTTAAAGAAAAAACGCTTGGTGAAACACCATGATACGACAAAGCCTAAAAGCGCCATGAGCTGCATTTTCAGCACCAAATAAATTTTTTAAAGTTAAATTAGGTAGACCGATATCTGCGAGTGGAAATAATTAAGCGAGACTTGTCGAAAACCCGTTTTTGCTTCGCAAACGCCAATTGGTTGAGTGCTTAGCGGCGGTACTGTATCTAAGCATATCCAGAGATAACATACATATGTCGTACTAGTTGTCATCGTTATTGTAAGAAAACTCTCCAGTGCCCATAGTTGCTGCCGTATCTGCTTACCTTCGCCAGCCGGTGCGGGAATTCAAACCCTCTACTACCTAGAAGGGAATCGCATGCTATATTGTCCTGGCATTCTCCTATTGCTATTCATGCAAGGGCGTCCATGTAGGATAATCATTCCAGGAAACTGTGGGGAGAATAACGTTGAAACTACTGCAGACCAACTGCAGGTGAACTTGATGGCTCCATGGGTGGTCACGGGACGCAACACCGTCAAATTCGAATTCTCGCCGTACCATTTTTTCTAACGTACGTTCTAGCGAACATGGTATCAAATACCGCGTCCTATCTCTTCAAAAGTAACTCATTATACATTTGTTAGCACTGGGGTTGTTTTCGTGGAAGCCCTGAACGAAAGATATGGCGCTATTTGTGTTCCTCGAGCAAGGAGGATCCGTTGGAGCACTTTGGCACACGATCAGGATGAATGGAGGCGCTGCTGGCGCCCGCTCGAGCAAATCGGGCGCCAGCAGCGTCTAACGGTGACAGCAACCCACTAACGGTGACAGAGATCCGGCAACGAACCCCTCCATCGCATTCAAGAAAGATCAAAGGCAGCATCTTGTGGGTTTCTGAAGAACTATGTACCGGAGAGGAGCCGTTGACCAATAGGCAAAATTATGTACCTAAGAATACAAGTATCGATAATAGCAGAAGCACTCGTCATAGCCTGGTACGATTATCCCAAATAACCGCCGTACAAGGAGCTGTGCGAGTTTTCATGGGCGTGGACAAATCAACTCGTGCAATACGTACAGCACCGGTAGCTTCTATTCCGATTCGTTGGGGGGGGGAGGGGGGTGAGGTCCTTACATCGCTGTCTAATTTGCAAGTAACCTCCCTTACCGTCTTACTGCTATGTATAGCTGTAGTTACATATACAACGAGCTGTACGAGTTGCCATGGGCATGGTTAGAAGGACTCCTCCAGTAAGCATGGGTTCCACACATGCCCCGATGTCATACGGGAACGATGAGTGGACTCAGGGAATAGGCATACTGGATAGGAAGTTCGTTAGCATATACGGCAACTGCCCACCTCCTCGAGTTAAAGTCTAGACACTACACACGCGATATCGATTTGTAACTCCTGCTTGCAATCGATTTCTACCGCCGTGCGTGGTTATCGATTACATTCCTAGATCACTCGGACTAACCGTCTTTCCGCTCAATGCAGACCTCAGCCTCGCCCAGACGAGCCGCCTCGTGAAGAATACGATTAATCGCCGACGGATACTTATCCTTAAGTTCTTCGCCATTGATCGAGATCACACGGTCGCCGATCTGAAAAATCAATATTTTGATGTGCAGCTAGACGATGCCGGGAATACTGTAGCGGCCTCACAAGCAATCCAGCACGATCGGCAGGCGAGCTGAAAATGACGCTGTCGATCGTCGGACGACCACGTTCGATGGTGATCGTGAATCCGAGCCCTTTCTGAACCGGATGTGTACCCATTGCCACGACTACGGTATGAAGGTTGTCGTCCTGAAACTTGAAGAAAAAAATTGATTTTTTCAACAACAAAGAAGAAACTGAAAAGTGAAACGAATGATCAAACCACCTTCTTCGGCTGGTATGCAGCCGGCGATTCGTCGAACGGGATATCCACCGTACGGTATACGGTGGTAGGCGCCATGGCGCGGTGCCGTGATTGCGGACTTGCCGGTTGTGAGCTGATCGTAGCCGACGTGCGACTATAGGGTGGTGGAGTGGACGATGGTGGCGGTTCAATTTGGCGGCTGATACGCGAGATGAACGTCGAACCCTGAAAATTCACGACTGAAAAATAAGAAAAAGGGATTACGCCACTAGTCGCTAATGTGGGCTGCATGGCAGGCGGAAAAGCGCCAGCCAATCAGAGCACAGACTCATTGCTTCAACGGCCGTCCGGTTTTCTCTCTTTTTGCCAGAATATGCTCAGTTCGCATTCGATTTCGGAGACTCACTTAATATAGAGTGTCCGTCCTGTTCTTCATATACCCCTTATAAAGCCGGAATAAATAGGAAGGCCAATGTAGAACTTGTCGTTAATGTGGTCTACATGAGGAAGGGGAAGACGCATCAAATAACCACTCCACACCGAGGAGGTGTGTGGGATCGGTGTCCTGATTGGCTGGTATGTGTTCGGTCGACGTTTTGATTGGTTCTTAGGTTGGAAAAGCTGGCGCATTCTCGGCTCTCCCTGTAGACCACGTGAGCGACTAGCACCACGAATTTGCTGCAAAATAACTACGAAGCTAAAAGAACTTCTGCGACAGAAAACAGCCAGGCGGATTTCTAATCTTCGAGAAGTGGAGGGCGACTCAAAGCGTATGCAGTTCTTCTACAAGACAGGAAGAGGACCTCATACAGAAGTTGCGACACTAGTCATTAATGTGGCGTACACGGGGAGGTGGAACGCGCCAGCCATTCAGAGCACCGAACGAGCACACGTCTACTATTCATACTCTGACCGTACACGTTCACTCTGGATTGCACGCCCATTCGGTGCGGGCTGATTGGTAAGTGCGACTCCCCTTTTCCCATGTAGGCCACATGAACGACAAGTGTCAAAGTTGCATTAACAAGACGTATATGGATTTTACACTTGAGCCGCCTCGCGGTGCGGTACACACAGAGCTTTCGATATCGATCCCATACGCTGCCCAATCGATAGCTTTGCATTCAACACTGCCGCGCACAAGACTGCATGCACCCATATGCAGGACGCGCTTTGCTTACGCGAGCTCTGGTCTTTTCTAGCTCTAGTCCTTAGGTTAGCCTATTCGTCACATCATAAATCGCCAGTTCTGGTCGTTAATATGACCTACATGGAGAGGAGGGGAAGCACCAAACCAGCCAACGAACAGGAGTACCACCCAGAGACCGTCGTCGGTCCCTGATTGGACTTGATTGGTTGACGCACCACCCGCCTCATCATGTAGGCCACATTAACGAGTAGTACCGATGATTCTTTCGGTTTCTTTCATCAGGTAAACCTCAATATGCTTTTCTGTCTGAGTACTATCTAAACCCACAGTACGATAGACAGCTCCTGAGTTTTCACCATTTCCATACCTTGACGTCGTCCGCCGTAG
Source organism: Heligmosomoides polygyrus bakeri (assembly GCA_947359475.1). Classification (NCBI taxonomy): domain Eukaryota; kingdom Metazoa; phylum Nematoda; class Chromadorea; order Rhabditida; family Heligmosomidae; genus Heligmosomoides; species Heligmosomoides polygyrus. Next base: position 97,417,913 of record OX375867.1, on the reverse strand, counting down.
TGGGAATGGTTTCGATCTTCCTAGTGGTTGGATATCGAATCGCCGTCACCTGAAAGCACTATCATTGAGAATCTGGACAGCAACAGTGATAGGTTTAACTTAGTTCATGTCTAGGAACAAAATTCTACTGATGCGGTTGACTAACCGTAACATCCACAAAAATTGGAAATTAGAAAAATTTCCTCACCTGTCCTCGCTGTTCCCTATTGAGCTCCACAGTCAGGTCAACACTTTCTGAAAAATCCTACTTAAAGTTGAATAAAATAAATACAAAACGGATAAAAAACAGGAGAAATAGTCTCCAACTGCAGCCTTGAGTATATGTAGTTCAAAATAAAGTTCCTTAAGACAATATTTAGATCGAAGCTTCGCATTGCCTTCAGTGAAAATACGGCACATGCCGTCAATGTGGCCAACAAGGAAAGGGAAGGGGGAGCGCACCAGACCAATCAGGCCTCGTGCCACTAAGAAGGACAAGCTCTGATTAGCTAACTGGCGTGTTGTCGGTGCTGTGACTGTGAGTGATTGGCTGGCTCGTTCCCGCTCTTCTATGTAGGCCACATTACAGACTAGAACCGAAAATGCTGCTGTTAAATGACCGGGTAAATTTTTTAAAGTACGATAATTCGTGGTCAATAAATCATCCCTTGAGTTGGGAAACCGAGGCCACGTCTGGCGCAGTGAGCAAGAGGCGATGCTTTTTCGAGCAACTTGAATCGATTTTGGCTTCGGTTCATGCCCTCACCAGCCAAGCCTTGAACCCCCAGTGGGTCCATGAATTGGCGCCAGACCTGTCTGGATCGACCCAGTGGGAGTTCCAGTGGGAGCTTGGCTAATGAGGGATGGAACACCGACTGTCCATCTGCTGGCAACCGTATGCTATTGCATATGTCAAATGTGCATTCAAAGCGCCTTCGCGATTCCTCACAAAGGTAAAATCCGTGGCGTATACCAGACAGGAAGTGATTAGCGCTGCAGTCCTCTATCTGTCCAAGTTCGACTCTCAATAAACATTGTCATATTGCTTTCAGACCGATACTGTCTTGTTGAGCTTATAGCCATGGTTGCTACCACGTTAATTTATAATAATTGAGTCATACGTTTCGGCGACCTCGCCTTTGTCAGAGCCTGAATTAAATCAAATTAAATTAAGCACTAATTAAATAACTACCTTGGCTACCATCTGAACAAGACAATATCTTTTATCCTAATCCTAGAATATCCCCTGATCTATAGAAAAGCTTTATAGCTTTATTTCAAAGTGTATAAAAGCAAAAGGTCTCATGCTAACAAAGAGATTGCGCCGTGCAACTGTCCTATGTTCCTTTAATTAAAAGTAAAAAAGCTGCCTAATTCGGGGAAATGCGTGACGCATCAAGGAAAATACTGAATAAATACTATGAAATTACTGGCTCTGCCACTCGTCCTTTTAAAAACAGCACACTGCATTATCTTCAGCAACGAGGTGCATTGGCGACAGTGTACTCGGTAGGGCTGCCCCTTGAGTCGCCACAGATTCTAATTCTGCTTGAAATAATATATTTTTCACGGCTAATTTTCACTTTTCAAAACAATTTGGACACTCTTCTAAGATAGCTTTAAGACTTTTGAAATCAAACCGAACTCTTCCAAATCGAAATGACCTTCAGGCAGGTTTTTTAAAACTGCAGACTCAATACGATGGTTACGGATAAAGGATAAAGGACAGCGTTATTCAATCCCTTTTGGGATGCGCCACGCATTCTACTTCTACATGATATCACGGAGGCGATTTGAATGCGTATTTGGCCATACAACAACTTGCGGTGGCCAGACGATGAACAATTCAGCGCTCTATCCTTCCCAAAAGTCTGGTACCAATTAACTGACCCCGGAGGGATGGAAGGTTTGGTTGGCCTGGGCGGGAAATCCGAACCAGGAACTTGGTATCGGGTGCATGCTGCCGCCAGCTCCTCCTCCGACTACGCTACACACGCCCTCAAAACGGTGGTTAGAATAATTTATTGTTCAAAGAAAGTTTGGTGTAATTTTTTAAATTTTTTACTTGACCTGAACCAATAAATGTAATAATTTTATAAAAAAATTATTTTTAGAGGAAAAGTAATAAATTAAAATTTGTCTTAAAATACAGCGAAGAAGCAAGCATATGGAGCAAAAGATCACATAGCGCCAGGCACTCAAAAAGTTCGCCGCAGCTTTTATTTGATTGGTAGTGAGTGTAAATGCTACCTATTTGAACCATAAAAGTGAGGATATATGTGTACTTTATATGCAGTTGTTATTGTTGTATCGCCAACAGTTATCAAAATACCATGCAAACAGAAATCCTGCTATCAATCGAGCAAAAATCGCGACGTCTTGGAAGAGGACATGGCGCAGTCCCTTTTTTGACACTAAAAAATAATGGCCAACCTGCTCTGTAAAACAAGCTTTAACCCGTCGTTTTCTCAAAAATAAAATTTTTATTTAGTAGATAAGTTAAAGCTTCAAAGGAAATTTATTAAAATTTGCTTGAACAAAAAATTATTCTAACCTTTTTGTAAAGGCTCTTGTTTAACGTGGAAAAATCATTTCAATCTGAAAGAGTTCGCAGCTAACTTAGAAGAGTGTACATTTTGATTTTAAGGGTCCAATTCGACGTGAGAATGGTATGCATCTTTAGTGGAGGTATCTTGAGAAGAGTATTCAGACGGACTAGTTCGGCAGATCCGATAGCCAAGTCAGTGTATTTCCTTTACAAAAGTGCTTCGGTACCATTTCTTCAGCCAGGAAGGCGATAAAAATCATTTGCCTAGGTGGGGAATCGAACTCAACATTGATCTATGCAGCACCGTGTTGGCGCTTTTTGCATTGCGCTAGTGAATGTATGACTACGACTTTGTCCATACAATCCTAGGAGGGTGAAGGGTGACTAGCAAATATTTCACAAAATTGAACAAAAAGTCTTAGTGGAAAAAAGCTGTTACAAGGAATGTTTGCTACGATCAAAAATCTTGCGCCAGACCGTCACTCGAACCCCCATATTCTAGGCTTCAGGGCAGAATACCATACTGTATACCACCAGCTCTTTAGGCCAGCATCCACATCCAAAAAAGATCATTTAGACCGCGTATAATCTCGAAATTGTGCAAAACTGTGTAAAATACTGAATGCAATCAATAAATATAGGGTTTGTAGGTTTGAAAATACTGCTCACGTGCGTCAGCTTTGTACTCGTCGTAGGCCTTTGACTTCGATGTCTGAAAAAGAAAATATTTATACCATTATTTAGTACAAAAATTAAGTAAATCAAAAGCACTGTGGGAAGCCAGTCCATGTGGTCACGAGTTAAAAGGAGTTTTCTATTGGTGCTTCAAGAGCACTAAAACGCCCAACGCTTTGGTCGGACTTCTTCGTGAAAGCCCTGAACGAGCGATATGGCGCTCTTCGTGTCTCTCTAGCAAGGACGGTCCATTGGGACATTCTGGCACGCGACAGGGACGAATGAAGACGCTGCTGGCACCCGTTCGAGTAAGTTTCAAATATGGAAAAGCCAATGGACTTTAAATTTCTCGACCTTATGTGGGCGATCAAATGGTGAAGTGGTTAAACAATAAAGGCTATAGAGGCTCCGCTAAAATTCGAAGCTAAAGACCTAGCTGCCCACCATTTTCGAGCCATGCGAACCCATGTCAGCCGCTCGCCGAGGAGATCAGAGGAGAAGGCAGTGGTGGTGGCGACGATGAAGCGTGTCTCGGAGGTATTTGGAGCAGTTAGGACTATTGCTATTTGGCTGCTAGAAGCGGAGCTGTCGGCGTCGATGACCCAGACTGATTGCCTGGAGGTCCGCTAAGTGACCGTGTTCAGCTGAATACGACTTCGAAGACGAAAGCGAGACCGGAAAAGATCGCCGGCGAGGATACGAGGGCCGGCGGACAGGCGCAATAGACACCACCACCAGCGGCGCACCGCGAACGAGAGAGACGTCATAGTTCACGACATTTCCTCGGCCGCCGGGCGGGGTGACTCCTTCAGGCGCACTGAAGAAACCACCACCGTCGGTAAATGGCACCGATTGAAAGGCTGCTATCGCTGCTTCGGTGATCCGTTTTCGGAGTTCGAACAATGGGAAATCAATGACTCGAGGCTGATTCTTCGACGACTGGGACGTGGTGGCAGGCAGTCTTGGCGATTCAGCTGTGCTTGTTCATACCGCTCGTTCGGCAGGAAGTGCACGCTGTTCGCCGCCAAGTACCCGTGAACTGTCCCACTACAGTAACACCAAATGACGCACCCTTGAATTCCGATGAATCTCTTCTGGGGCCAGATTCATCAGCGCTTATACCTGCGGGTATGCGGAGTATAGGCGTAGACGTACCCACGATGAAGTATCGATAAACCTTACCGCCACATCGTGGGTACATCAGTGGTTAGAGAATACGGTACATGTCGCGTAGGAGAGCAGCATTGGTAGGTGGGTGGGAGCGCACCAACTAATGATAACCAAATAGAGCACAGACCGAAACTGTAAATGCTCCTTCTGAATGGTATGCCCATTCAATGCGGTCTGATTTGTTTAGGCATTCCCACCTACCAATGCGGCTCAGCTAGGCGACGTATACCGAGAATACTCGACGATCGTCCTAGGTATATCCTCGTGTCCGCGAGGATTCCGCGCCCCACCTACAAAATGGCGCTCCAGTGAGATCAGCCGTTGTGACTAGAGGCTTAATTCTATCCTTACCCTTTATTCCTTTCATGAGTGCGAATCGCACTCGTTACCCACTGCGGGTAGTGGGTATGGTTCCCTTACGGTATCTCTACCTATACCCACTGCTTAGTGAATCCGGCCCCTGGAGTTGCTTAGGGAAGGATGACGACGTTGGAGGCTGGCCCTGGCGCAATGATAACGCTACTTTCGCCTCTAACCCCTCCTATATTTTCATAAGAAGCGCTTGGCGCATGGTAGTGCAGCCGGAGAAGCTGCCGACTGTCGTGTGCACCCGATTCTAGGTTCCTGGTTCGGATTTGCCGTCCAGGCCAAACAAACCTTCCATCCCTCCGGAGTCGGTAAATTGGTCCAACGCCCTTTGGGAAGAATAATTCACTGACGTATCCATCGCCTGGTCACTGCAAGTTTAGGTCAGTTGTGCTTCCAAATTGACCCCACGACATCCCGTAGAAGTGGAATGCGCGGCGAATACCAAAAAGGGTTTACTAACGCGTTCCTTCATCCTTATTCTTTCGCAAACTCAGAAAGGAAAAGTAGGGTCCAATTATTATAATTGTGTTGAACAAAAAGGGCGTTCATCAGTCCTTCGGCAGGATGCGCCATGCATTCCATTTATATAAGTTTGTACGAAGGTTTGTAAAGTGCTGGTGAATTTCGTAACTTGTACAACGACTTACAGTAATCAGTCGCAAAGGAAGCCAGCGGTTTGTAATAAAGGATAAAGGGTAAAGAACGGCGTTTTGAAACCCTCTTGGATGCGCCACGCACTCTACTTCAACGGGACGTCATGGAGGCGATTGGAATGCGTATTTGGCCATGCCATACAATGACTTGCGGTGGCCAGCCGATGAGCAACTCAGCGCTTTATCCATACCAGATAAGTCTGGCACCAATTCACCGACCCCGGGAAATCAAACTCTTAATTGGCCTGGCTAGTCTAAGCGGGAAATCCAGACCAAGAACCTTGTATCGGGTGCACGCGACAGCCGACACCTCCTCCGACTGCACTATACGCGCGCAGTTTGTGATACTAGTCGTTGATGTGACATGCATTGAGAGACGAGGACGCGCCACCCATTCGCTACAAATCAGAGCACTGACCGAGCACGTGCCACCCATTCAGCTCACCGATACGCGCTTCACATGTCACTCACGGAGGCCAATTTAGCGTGGCGTGATTGGTCTGACGGGCCCCTCCTCCTGATGTTGGCCACATTAACAACCAGTATCCTGTCTTATGGGGCGCGGGGGCGCGTGGTAGCGCATCCGGAGGAGTCGCCGACTGTCATGTGCTCCCGATTCTAGGTTCTTGGATCGGGATTCACTCAGGCTCGCCAAGCCTTCCAATCCTCTGGTATTAGACTTGTCTAGGAAGAGTAAAGGCAGCGTACCACGGATCGTGCTGTGATGACGAGTCATTTACTAGGAATTTATTTCCAAGTAAACGAGTGCTAACCAGGCCAGTTACTTCGGATGGAGGCCTGACGGGCACAAGACCTTACAGAACGATGGAACACTGATTAGTTTATCGGCTGACAACTCGCAGACACAGATCAAACGAGCGTTCAAACTGCCTTCACGATATCCTGTAAAAGTATAGCACGTCCAAAAATGGATTGATTAGCGCCGTCTTTTACTGTTGAGCTGCTTTCCTCTTTAAAGAAAAGTCTAGCACCAATTAATTCTGGTTGTACTGGGCGCGAACTGAACATCAATCCTTGATTCGAAAAGCAAAACGAGAATCTGCGCTTCCTGCGACTGCGCTACCCGCTTGTCCAAGTTGGATAATGGAGAAGCGTAGAGAAGTAATATTGGATTAAGCACGTCTCATCTTGCTTTGCATGTAACAATGCCATGGGACACTGTTGGTAGCAGTATTTTCCCAGTTTTTTCTTTTATTTACAAATTCTGGATTTAGATAATGTGTCGCTGATGAAGGATAAGGATCAAGAACGGCGTTAGTCGATCCCCTTAAGGGATGGCCAACGATTCAGTGATGTACCCTTTCTAGACAAGTCTTTTGTTTATATCAGTTCACCGTCCCGTAAGCATGGATGGACTGGTTCGCATGGGCAGGAACCGAACCGTGAACTGATTTTGGGAGAGCCAGCGACTCCTCCCAGTGCGCTGCCTAATGGTAAACAGATTTGAGTGTTAGATAAAAAAATCGGCGATCACTGTTTTTAATGTTGTCAGAATCAATTAGTAGCCGACCGATATGGAATGGCAGATCGATAATGCCTGCGAGAGCTGGCGCCTCGCCCGACTGCGCTACCACGTGCGCCTTCGCAAATATGTATTTAAACCTACTGTATTTCGGATCTATCCTAATCGGAGGGAGGGGGAGTGTTGTAATCGGTGTCTTGAGCATTACCTCTCTTGAACTTGCGCAAGAGCTTCAGGTGATATCTCACGATACGAGTGCTTTTATTCAAATTTAGAGCAAGTGGTTATATAGGGGATGATGAAATGGGATGCTGTACGCAGCTGGCACTTTACGGTTGTCCCTCCCAACTAGGATAAATCCTAATTCATCCCTAACGCCGCCTTTCTGGGTGTACACTCTTAGGTCCTCTATCGAGGGCACGTCATCTACCACTCAGCACGAATTCAGAAGCCGATTACAGCAACGAATTGGAGCGAGGTCGGATCAGCCCTGGTCACCAAAGAAAAAACCGCTGACACAGAATCGTATCCAGATTCCAGGTGGTTTGCACCGGACTTTTGGTCCTAAATCCTATTTCGACAATCGGATCATCACCGTACTTTTCCGAAGCATCCTTCATTGAAAAATGCAGTCATCTGGAAAACTGGCCGAGAACCTAGCCGAGGCAATCGAAAAAACAAGAAGACAGAGGCGTATGAGCCCTTTAGATATTTTAGAGACCTCAGAGTTAGAGGACTTTTAGACCTCTGGTTGAACGAAAGAAAGCGTTCAAACTGGATTTGTGTTTATAGCCTTTAGAAAAAATTATAAAGTAAAAAGGTCAACGTACCCGCTCCTCAGATCGATAGCTGGGGCTTTTGATATCGGCCGACACGCTGGCAAAACGTGACGTCAGGTCCTGAAAAGAATTTTCTCATAGGCCCAGAAGGGTTTGTTACAGATGATGCAGGACTCCGCCCACCCTCAGTGGAGCACCGCCTATAATATTGGTGGTCTGCGTCCAATATTGCGTGTGTTGGAGTTTTTGATTTGAAATTTGACCCGATTTTGATGGAACTGTTCTTCATCATCAGAATTTTTAAGAAGATGAACAATTCATGGAACACGAGTGATTGAGAAGCCCATCCCCCTCCTCCATATACAGAACCCTTCCCGCCAAAAATGTGTGTGGAGACGATTCAGTAAGGTCTTTGGAAACAAATGCGCTTATTTGGCGCGATCTTTGCTTTGAATCTGTGGATCTCCGTCACACGGGGTAGAACTACACCCCCGCCAGCCTGACTAGGAAATACATGTACCATACCCACAGTGGCAGAACTCCATCCATCATGTGCAAAACCCCACCCACCACCCACTGAGAATCCGTTGTCATTGGGGCGTTTAAGTGGAGGACATCTCGCTTAATATGAGGGGATAGGCATGATCTCTAGCACAATAAATTGGCAATCACCGCCCAATGTGTATGGGAAAGAACCACGCGAAGGCACTACGGTCCATCAGTTTTAGACCAGAACCCACAATTTTGCTCAAACATCATACCTTCGATAATAAAAAGTGTCTAAAATGCAATGTTTGGTTTAGGTACATCAAAGGAACGGACGATGCGACGCTCTTCGTGTCCTGAGGAGGTCCCTATCCATTGGAGCACTTTGGCACGCGACAGGGACAAATGGAGACGCTGCTGGCGCCCAATCGAGCAACTCGATGATCAACGGGACGACAGGTGATACAGGTGATACTTGGAAGGCTTAAAGGAAAAAAAGCTCCCAGGAAACCCAAAGAAGAACCCACTTGAACGCCCCGACGACCCTCGGGCGAGAGGTTGCGTCGAAGATGCAGTGGCGGTGGCGGGTAGTCTTCGTCGTCTGGCTTCGGTCGTACGCCAGTTGTTGACCTGGAGACGTTGAGCGGAATCACGACCTGAACATCTGAGGAGTAGAGGAGCTGTTCTGTTGGTATTACTGTTTTTAAGTCGATGCCGTCACATATTTATTTATTTAATTATTTACTTATTTGAACAAAATAGTACGCATGAAATTGTCCTTCTTAAAAGAACACAACAAATTAGATAACTAACACAAAAAAATACAAAAAAATTCTACAATTACATGCTGTGTAGGGCCACACCCACTAAATGAAGAACCTCGCTCACTAATCTCACGAGGTTAACTAGCGGGATTGACTAACGGGAACCTTTGTCCTTTGGCCTTTATCATGCAGTTGCACACCTCATCAATGTGAAACTGAGTAGCAAATGTGTAATGCACGGCTTATTCCAGCCGAAGCAACATCGATCTTCAATAAAGCAGACCACATTCGATGTAGCGATGGAGTATAAAAAGCACATTCCTTGTAACAAAGGCAACAACTGATAACCACACAGGTCTCCTCCCATCTTGAACTGGACCACGCCCACAGTTGGTATCAACAGCAAAACCAGGTTGAGTGCTGTACCCGTACTGATAACGGACTATTTGAGGCTGTAATAAAAAAGAGACGACCCAAACGGAACTCCACCCACTTTAAGCAGAACTCCGCCCAAAATGTACAAAACGAAATCAGCAGAAACGGCTGCTCTGTGAATACTAACGCAAGGTGGAGTGCTGATGGCGCCACACTAGAAGTGACCGTCAATGTTACCCCGTTGGCCAAATTTTCAACCGAAAACGACCACGGCCCACCTGATCGAGCAGCTGATCTGACGACGTGAGTGGAGCTGGCTGAGGTGGCGGAGGAGGTGCGTAGTCCGGAGGCTGTTCGGGCCGTGTGGATGCGGCGGTGGCCGTTGACGTCTCCGTCGTGTATTTGGCGCTTCGGGGCGAGATCGGATCCGACGTGAGCTTAGAGTCGCCTGAACGCGTCTGGTTCAGTACGGCTGCGATCGAAATGAGGAGTGGAACTGGTTGTGCGGAGGCAGTTGGGCGGTAGCCATTGTCACAGGACTCCTTTCTGGTAATCTGTGACTGAGAGGCAAATGCCGAATGCATGGCTTATTCCAGACGCAGCAAAGTCACTGCGACCTTTAATATAGCTGACTTCATTCGATGTAATTCCCTTGTAATGATACAGCCGCTTTTTATTAGCACTAAAATATGTAGGTAAGATTATTTACTTTTTATTTTTTGTTTTTATTTGAAAAATAAAAATTGTTAAAGCAAAATATACTTGATAAGAAGTAGGACTGGAAGGCAAAAATTCAGGATCTATCCTGGTCGAAGGGCATGCGGTAGGTGACCTCTCCGTCCCTTCTCTTGAATTTTCCTCATAGCTTCAAATACTGCCAGATGACATGATGGAGGTTATACAAACTCAGGGTCTGTGGTGTTGTGTTGTGGGATACTTGACGTTACTGTCATCTTAGCGCTGCTCGCTCCCAACTAGGATAGATCCAAAATTAATATTTGCAAACAAAATCAGTCAAAATACTAATAAAACTAAAACCCATAACGTACAATTTTAAAATTCTTTAGTTAAACGAGCAAAAAAAAATATCGAAAACCGCTAAAAAATCGGGCGCTTGGTAGCGCAATCGGAGGAAGGGCCGGCCGATACAAGCACTCCGACCCATGGTTCATGGATGGAATTCTTCTCCATCCAAGCCAACGAAATCAGGCTAACCAAGTCCTACATACATCCCTCAAGGACGGAGAATTAGTATCAGACTTCAACGGAAAGGAAAAACGCATAGGCTGGCCACAGCAATTTGCTAGCAATCGATAGCCTAATGCACAGTATATGCCAAAATACGCATTCAATTGACCTGCACGACATCCCATAGAGGTAGAATGCGTGGCGTATTCCGCAAAAAAACTGAGCAACGCCGGCCTCTGCTGTTGCAAAATAACGATTGACTCCATAAAACAAATTATTGTACTAGTCAGTGTTCTACTCTCTCAATAAAGCACTACCAATTCACCAACCGTAGAGCTTGACTCGAACCAGAAACCGCTGCGATTCGGAGTGCATTCCGCGCATCGTTTGACTACGCTACTCCACCACCTATCACTAGTCATAAAACAACGTCATAGACTCTCATTATGATGTTTTGTTGCGATCAAAATTCTAGCACCATACGGGAATCGAACCCGCACCTCCTGCAGACCGGGCGGGAGCGCTCCACGCCGCTGCAACAAAGCATTGTTATGAGAGCTTACAACCTCAATACCAACCAATTGAGGCTTAAAGAAAATAAATTCTAACATCGTAAAATTTGCAGTTTAGTTATTTGAATAAACGAATGTAAAATGCTTAAATCAAGCGTAAAGAATTAACTCTACAGACATGCAATTTTTCGCGTACTTGGGCCGCTGTCTTTAGAGATCATTATTTTCCAGCAAATCGAATGAACTTTATAGGACATATCAAACTATTTTATGAATTAAATAACATAATATAAAACACTAAATAAAGAAATAGCTAAAGTGAAGAAAATGCAGTATATAGTATGGAAATATCAAACAACAATAATATAGCAATACATTCACAAAAAAATATTTATTAAAAAATATAAATAAAAAGATATAAAAAATAATATAAAATAACAGAGAATTATACCTTAAACAAATAAAGACATATAGCCGTAGATGACAGTAAACAAAAAAATATACAATATATGCAAATGACAAACTATCAATTAGGCAACTACCCACGCCACGACGTTGGAAATGAACTTCACTTATTTAAGCAACTATTTATTGAAAACTATTCTTGTTTTTCTTGACCTATTTATCTCATCGCTGGATGTTCATTTAATTATTTCTACATTTATTTATTACAGATACACCACACGTATGTACCAACTGATGGTCTTTATTAGGACACGAGCAATACTAAGAAACATAAGAAAAAAGATACTCCATTTTATTTTAATTACATTTACTTCTGCTTCCCTCATATTTATATATTAACTAATAAGGAACACCGTCCAAAAAGTTGCAAGTGACACATAAATAGCGAATCAAAAGCGTGAATGTCAACAAAAATAACTAGTGGCGAAGTGAACAAATAAACAAAAGCATAAATGAATGACATATTAATAGGCAGTAGCGTGAGAAGTCCACAGTAAAAGACCTCGACGAAACTCATCTACATCTAAATCATCCAAAAAATAGAATTAGAATGGAAAATGCGCTATTCTTTCTAAGCTGCTACTGAACTAAAGCAGCGTACTGTAGGCGTGAGTAAGCAAGTAAACAACAAATGGACTCACTCCTCGGCGAGAAGTCGAGCGACGTCGAAGGCGAGTGTGAGTCGGCGGTTCGATTCTCGATGCCTGAGTCGTTCTGATCCTCTTGATGAGAGGACGGTGAGTGGATCGTCAGAATTTCCTCTTTCGTCTCCTGAAAATTTGAATTTTCAGCGAGGTTTTCAGCGGTCAGCCTGAATAGATAGATACAAGAGTAGGCTTAGGTCCTGGGGAAAATTGTTCAAGCTCTGTCACTGCTTTACATTTTCCTATCCTTTTATTTTTCAAAAAATTGTGTGCTGTTGTTTGCTGCAGTCCACTAAATGTGAATGCTATCTCTAACTATTAACTACTGAATAGGTTATTTTGAATAAAAATAGAAGGCGTGGACAACAGACATGCATCGCCGTCATGGACATCGCAACCTGGTCCATATTGGTCATATGTATTGGTCATTCGTTGATTTCTCCTTTTGTTTTTTTTTTCAGGTTTGATATTGCTGTGACACATCTTTTTCATGAAGGATAATAAAGGATAAAGGACGGCGTTACCCAATCCTTTCTGGGATGCGCCACGCATTCTACTTCTACGGGATGTCGTGGAGGTGATTTGAATACGTATTTGGCCATACAATGACTTGCGGTGGCCAGTCGATGAACAAGTCAGCGCTTCATCCTTCCCAGACAATTCTGGCACCGATTCACCGACCCCAGAGAGATGGAAAGCTTGGTTGGCCTGGGCGGGTATCGGGTGCACGCGACAGTCGGCGCCTCCTCCGACTGCGCTACACGCGCCTCATATAATAAATAATAAATAATATTAACATAGTGAGTCTGTTAAGTTTTCCCCTAGGCACGAAATTCATCTGCAATTCATTCGACACGCCTAGCTCCAAATGAGCTAGTAGTTGTAGATCTTTTTCTATCAGTCAACTCTCTTTCTCAAAAAAGAAGAAAGAACAGGATCAAGTATATCAAACGCTCCTAAAATGCTGCAAAAATATTCTTAAATATCGCGAAAACGATATACGGCTTTGTGTGCTTTTAATCTTTGCCAAAATCTCCCTTTGATGGGTATGTTTTAATTTTGTGTTTTACTTTCATAAGCACACTTCAAGTGCAATTATGAATCAATGAATAAAAAAATAAAAATAGTAGGCTCGTTTTAAAAAACGCGAAAAAAATCGACCAAAGCAATTACAGCTGCACAAACCCCGTTCTCGTCGATGAATCTCACTACGTGAAAACGCCGAAGGTTCGCCATAAAGAATGGTGCGCAGCTACTTCTAGCAGAAGCGACGTCGCTGAATCGCAGCCGGCGTCAGCGGAAGCCGCTTCGTGGCCGAATGATCGTCGACGTCGTCGTCGTCGCCGACGCGGCGGCGGCATCGGCGTCGGGCGCGACGACGTCGATGAGCGCGGCGGAATAGTCGTAGTGACTCATCCCGCAACGCGCACTGCGACAATCAGAATAGCGCCTTCTTGTTGCATTGTCTGTGCGAAGCAGCAGCACACGATGGACGAACTGACTGACTGACTGACTTCGGGGGAACGTCGGCAGCTTCTGAACTGCTTCATCGCACTTCAGGCGACGAAGTGCTGTGAGACATCAGCGCTTCCAATTCTGATGACGTCAAACCCCTTCTGTGGAATCCACAACAGCGATCGATCTTTGCATTACTCAGAAACGTTCCCTGAATCTCATTACCTACCCATGCGTTGGGTCAGTTTGTGAAGAAATTCTTGCCTAGGCTTGTCTATTCTGCAGATTGGTCACTTCTCGGAACGAACGCTATCATTTGAACTAAAACGGATATGTATGCATGGTTGCATCTGATCTATAGAAAGAACAATTTGAGGTTGTGATGGCGGTAGACAAACATTTTCGATCAAACGATAGAGCGGCCAAATAGTAGAAAGCGAGGACTAGCAATCTAAGAAGAATAAGGGATCAATCCTAGTCGGGAGGGGGTAACCGTTAAGTGTCAGTTTCCTATGTCATTCCATGCCACATAACCACGTCCTCTGAATTGAGATGAGAGCCTCCACATACCAAGACATCAGCTGAAGCTCTCTTAGAATCTCAAACCAAGGATTGAAGACACAGATGCCTCCTCTGACTTGGATAGATCCGAATAAGTGTAACGGATAAAGGTCAGTGTTAGTCAATCGAGGCCTATGGGACGCCCTACAGGTCTTACTTCTACTTTGAATAGCGCAGTTAGGGTAGGCGCCGGTTGCCGTGTGCGTTCCGAACTGAGGCTCTTCGTTCAGTGGGCGCAGTCGACGACCAACCCTCCCATCCTTCGGGGATCCGTGATTTGGCACAATGGTTTCCTAAGAAGAGTAAAGCACTGACTTGACCGTTAGTGCAGCCGTTCACAATAATTTTGCAATAATAAATGATAAAGGATAAAGGACGGCGTTCTACCCCTTTTGGGATGCGCCACGCATTCTACTTCTACGAGATATCGTAGAGGCGATTTGAATGCCACCGCAAGGCCATACAATGAGTTGCGGTGGCTAGCCGACGAACGAGTCAGCGCTTTATCCTTCCCATACAACTCTGGTACCAATTTGCCGACCCCGGTGTGATGGAATGTTTGGTTGACCTGGGCGGAAAATTCGAAGCAGGAACCTGGTATCGGGTGCAGGCGACAGCCAGCACCTCGGCCGACTGCGCTACACGAGCTCTATATATCCTAGTACATAAAGTAGGATTAATAAGACCTAACTAATTTGAAAATCTTCATAGAAATTAAAAATTTGGAGCTAACAATATTTAGTAAAAGGCTGGACTTGATTGGGAAACAAAAAGCTAAGTTAGAATTAAAATGAAACATAGTCTAAATGCTGATAAACCTAAAGACCTTGACATAAATGCAAACTTTAGCAAATTAGCTCAAGCCTCCTGCATCATTGTTCCATCCTTCGCCAAGAAAAATTCAACCACAGAAAAAACTTTTGCATCTATCCTAGTCGGAGGGAGGGGCATCACAGGAAAAGTGAAACAAATGTAAATAGTGTGAGCATTTCCGGCTAAGAAATTGCAAAGAAAGGTAATTTCGTAGGCCAGTTCATGGTGTCGTCGTTGTAAACTAAATAGTTTGCTTCTAATTTTGCAGCGGTTGTCAAAGAATCAAGGTGGATTGCTCCTCCCCTCCCCCACCCCCACCCCCCCCCCCCACAAGATCCAAACTTTCTTAAACACAAAGGGCAGTTGGGAAAAACCGACTACAAATTGGTTTTTGAAAAAGAGTGTTGATAATACCTTTTCAATGAATGAATTACTAAATCGCATTGAGAGAAAAGCACCTTCCACTTATGCAAATGGACGATGCTTTCTTTGCTGATCTTTAAAAGGCCAGCTTTGCCTGTAATCTTTTCTGCTAAGCTGATTTTGAATCACGTTTTGGCTCAATAAATGTCTTATGTTTTATGTTCCAAAAATCTTAAATTAAGATATTTGGACGAGGTACAATAAAGAGTTAAAACTTTTGTAAAAGTCGGGCGCATTGCAGTGTAGTCGAAGGAGGCGCCGGCTGTCGCGTGCATTCGACCCCATGTTCTTGGATCGGATTTCTCGCCCATTCTCACCAAGCCCTCCCTCCCTCCGGGGTCGATGAGTTGGTAGCACACTTGTTAGGAAGGACTTGTCGCTACGCGACTTTCATTGTTGTTGTAGTAGGCTTTATTGTATAAGAATTTATTCAATCGATCATTGGAAATGTTTCTCACAGTTATTGGGAGACCTGATCTCTTCGTCAGCGCCACTCATTCTCTAACACACATAAAAGCAGCGGCGTAGGAGGCGGGACCAGCTCTTCAAGTGTGCAGGCCTGGGCGTCAGAAGCCCATTTCTTTATTTTTAGCATTTTTTCTCAAATTTATTTCACTCAAGTTAACCTTTCATTAATCTCAAGTTCACTTATCATACCTATCGTTTGTACTTTGTTGATCTATCATTATGTTGGTTTAATTACCCACGTTTGAGGAGTAAACGTCTGTTGCGTTCGACTTGTGAGGACAATCCGCGTGGCGTGGTCAAATTACCATAACGGCGAGCAGTCCAAGTGAAATTCTCAGGTGACAGACGGTTTAACTAACTCAACAGAGGACTTGTCCGTTGGATGGCCACTTGCACAGGCCAAACATGCATTCAGATTGCTTTCACGACATCTCGTAAAATCAAAACGTGTGGTGGCGCATCCTACACAACAACCACCGACCGTCAGTTCTATGCCTGGGCAGCTTGGGCCATCACCGGAAGTAATTTCGCAAACCCAAGCGACATGAAAGCCAAGGTTGTGATATAGCATGCCTGTTTCTTTATGTGTGCTGCTACTTATTATTGTAACGCGAATGTGTAGCAGACCACCCCGCCGATGCATGTGAGCGGGTGATGATTCAGAGCGCTAAATGAGCGCCGCCACTCATCGCTATTGTATACTATGATGACAGACAGACAGCGAACGGCGCAGGAAAACAACTCGGGCAAATTGTGTTCCACGTGGGACCGCTGCAGAAGAATAGCCGCAGCTGCTGCTGCGGCTGCGGCTGAGCAAGCAATAGGCTAGCGCGCGAGCCCAGTTTTTGTAGGATTCGGTCTACAAAAAAACCATTTTTATCGTAGATATAGGGGTGAATAGAAGAATGGCCGAAAGAAAAGTGGTTGAATGCGCAGCTGTGGTTAAACCTGCTGCGACGCGCAATGCCTTCTACTCATTATTGCAAGACTAAAATTATAGAAAAATTAACGGCGGTGTCACATACCCTGTTCTGGAATACGCCGTGTATTCTACTTCTAGCTGATTTTGCGAATACATTTTGATATCGAGTGCGGCTTACCCATGGTGTTGAGCGGCTTGCAAGCAAACCAGCGCCTTTCTTTACGCACGGAGATACGGGGGCAATTCCGTGACGATCACAGAGCGATGGAAAGCTTCGTAGACATGAACTAGCGCATCGATTGAAGACCCAGGTAACTCTCGGCGCCTTGCGCCATATGTAGGTGTAGGTGTGATCGATATGAATAAGAATAGAATTGTGAAGGAGGCATTAGTCAAAACTTTTGGTATGCGCCACGCATTCTACTTCTATGGGATATCGTGAAGGTGATTTGAAGGCGTATTTGGCCATACAATTTCTTGCGGTGGCCAGCCGATGGACCGATATGAATAGAAGAAGTAAATGGATAACGGACGACTCTCATAACGATGTTCTGCTTCGATTTGTTTCGATTTCGATATTGTCAGAATTGAAACTGCCAGAGATGGAGAACTAAGCCTTTGCCAAGAATAGTGTCTGGTCTTAGGTTTCGATCTTCTTTCAAGCCTTTAAAAAGCGAGAATTTGTCGAAATGTCAGGCCCTAGTAAAGTTGTTCCGCCGTAGCGAACCTGCTTGTCACAGAAGCTTCCTACCAATTCCAATAGAGTTTTGTTATCACTCAGTCAGTATAAAGGATAAGGATAAAGGACGGTGTTATTCAATCCCTTTGGGATGCGCCATGCATTCTACTTCTACGGGATGTCGTGGAGGCGAGTTGAATGCGTATTTGGCCATACAGTGACTTCGGTAGCCAGCCGATGAACAAGTCAATGCTTCTTCCTATCCAGACAAGTCTGGTACCAATTCACCGACCCCGGAGGGATGAAAGGCTTGGTTGGCCTGGGCGGGAAATGCGAACTAGGAACCTAATATCGGGTGCAGGCGACAGCCGGCGCCTCCACCGACCGCGCCCCACTCAGTCAGTATAGGCTAATTAATAATTAGTTAATTAGAGTAATTAATTAATAAATTTAAGTTAATAATTGAATGGCAGTCGGAGGACTTGATCCGTGGTTTCTGAATCGTCCCATGGCTTGGACCCTAACCTATCCAGCGAAGCTTTCTCTCCCTCCGTGATTCAGTACGAAACCTCTCTGTGAAATATAAAAAACTGCCTTCTTTTCGAGTGACCATCACAAATCGTGGCATCGTCCTAATCAAATGTTTCCACGATATCCTATAAAAGAAGAAAACCTGGCGTACCAACACACCGATTGATAAATGCCGAGCTCATTCCTCTCAGTCTTTTGTGGGAACAAGCTGGCGTTTGAAACAAGCTAAGACTACTAACACGCCTCTGAACCCTTCCTTTAAAAACCCCTTTACTGGGTTGTGTTTAGCTGAGCGTATGAAACTTTTTTAAAATAATTTTTGAAATTAAATAAAAATCCTAGCCGAGCTATAACTTTTGACGAGCCTTTCATTTGGTCAGCAACACTCATAAGATTCGTCTCTCAAAAGCTACTCTGTGCTGAATATAAAAAGTGGAAAAGCACTTGAAAAGATGGCGCCGTATGCCCAAAAAAAACAAAAATGAGGAAAAAACTTTCACAAAACAGGGAAAAACACAAGGAACAGGCTAAGAAGGGTATTTTTCACCTTGTCAATCCTTCGATCAAAGGAGCCCGATCCAGAACGGCGCTGGCATTCAGCTGTGCCCATGCGCGGCCTCTGTGGCTTCACGATCACCGGTAATTCATTGGGGTTTCCACGGACCGACGACGATAAATCGTCGAGCTTTCCCCAGAAGCCTGCTGGCAGCGGAGATTGGTCTCTTCGTTGGGACGGAGGTGCCTGCATCAGGGTTGATTCGAGTACGGTAGATGTCTCGTCGAAGTCGAAGTAGCGGAATCGGACTGATTTCCTGCACGGGATCACAGATCGCTCGCCCTGGGAACACAGTCGTTCGAGGCGGCGCCAGGTGGACATAGTCTTGAAGGGTCCTGCGACGAGGACCGTAGCGAAGACGAGAGGGACGACGACGGCAGTACTTCAGCAGCACATCGTCGAGAGCCCGAGGACTGACGAGGAATGCGGTCGTGAAGCGACAGAGTGGACTGCCGGCGTGCGATGCGATCGGTCGAGCGACGAGCTCGAGGCGGAAATTCGCGATGGCTGCGGTCCGTCGCTGCGATCGCCCACAGAGATGACACAAAAAACGCCAACAGCCCTCCGCCCGACTGGTAATCCGGTTCACTGCGCTCGAATCTCGACATTAATGGCTCGTTAACGAGGCACAGCGATGAGAGCTACTCGGTGCTTCGCCGTTTAGTACCCTTGGTACAGTGATCAGCGTATCTAGGTACGTCCAGGGTCGGATAGTGTCTGCTGCCGGAACAATTTCCACGCCTAAGCTTCGAGAAGGATAACCATAGAGACGGTTGGACCCAATGGTAATGATCTTTGAAGGTTCCAAAGCAAGTGCTGCGTAGCTTAAGGTGAACAGCTGAGTTTTACTCTTCTGGTATAAAGGCCAACCTGAATAGCTCGAGCTAAAGGCGGCCTTATCAGGTCTTCCTCATTCTCGTAACGCTCAGGCACTATTAAACTCCACACTGACACCCAGAGAAGGAATGTGAACAATGGTGACAAGGGAGTACCTTGTTCAGTTGGCTGGCGGAGAAAGACAGTGGAGCATCTTCCCCTTCCCCCAAACTAACGCAAAATCCAACGATAAATCTGGGATCTAAAACACAGTCCTAACTGGGATTTCAGCCAACAAAGGCGAAAATTTTAAAGGACGGAACCAATGGTAGTTCCATATTTAGGATCGCTTTGTTAAATCGGAAGGTAGCTTAGAAGCAACAAGAATTTTGTTAAGAACGATCATGGATATCCTTAAGTTAAATCATCGTTATCGCGATAAAACTTTAACTTGAATCGTCGTCACAGGGATAAAGGACGGCGTTACGCAATCCTTTTGGGGATGCGCCACGCATTCTACTCCTACGGGATGTCGTGGAGGCGACATGAATGCATATTTGGCCATACAATGACTTGCGGTGGCCTTTCGATAAACACTTCAGTGCTTTATCCTTCCCTGACAAGTCTGGTGCCAACTAACCGACCCCGGAGGGGTGGAAGGCTGGGTTGAGATGGACGCGAGATCTCCGAACTAGGAACCTGGTATCGGGTGCAGGCGACAGCCGACAACACCTCCGACTGCGCCACACACTCCCATATCATCGGTATGCCGTCAAAAAATATAATAAATTGTCGTTGTTTTTCATTAAATTAAATCCGGCTCTTTGAATTAAATTGGATTATACAGCGACGAAAATGCACTGGCGTAAGCAGCCTAAGCTTTAAGAGTTCGCTACAAACTGAACCGGTGCCACCATAGGTAATGTCCGGCGGAGCTTTGGTGCACATAGCACAGTTTGCAGTACTCTCCGTTCCCTCGCATACTACCAGTCGATTAAACGAACAACTGCGCTCACGCCAACCAAGCCTTCCGCGCCTTACGGTAAGTGGCTTTCCTCCAGACCTACGTACTAGCTTCGGCTCAGGGCACTAGTAGAGATAACCGTTCGAAGTTTCTTCACAATAATAAGTAGGACATGTGACGCATTTCGACGACTAAACTTTAGGATAAAGGATAAAATACGGCGTTACTCAATCCCTTTTGGGATGCGCCACGCATTCTACTTCTACGGGATGTCATGGAGGCGATTTGAATGCGTATTTGGCCATACAATGACTTGCGGTGGCCAGCCGATGAAGAAGTCAGCGCTCTATTCTTCCCAGACAAGTCAGGTACCAATTCACCGACCCCGGAGGGATGAAAGGATTGGTTGGCCTAGGCGAGAAATCCGAACCAGGAACCTGGTATCCGGTGCACGCGACAGCCGGCGCCTCCCCCGACTGCGCTACACGCGCCCTCAACGAAGAAACTTATCAAAGCTGGATTTTATTCTCATCTTTCGGAGAGAAATGCGTTCGCTCTGTTTATCCATTTTCATCGATTACCGGCAAGCTCATTTCTTCAAACTAATGAAAAATGGGTACAGTGGGATACTGCGAATACTACCATAGATATCGAAAAATCTTCTTAAAAATGAAAACATTTGAAAATGTACAAACTGAATTGGGTTAGCGAACAAAGCAAACTAGGAACAGTCGAATTCCCACAGGTCCTGCACAAGTGCACTTAGCTCAGCTGGAAGGAAGTGGGCTCTATTCCCAAGTATGTGCACAGAGCTCGATTTCGAGCCCAGTTTAGCATCCTGTACACAGCAATAGAACTGGTGATTGGACCCATGCTCACCTGCGTGAAGACGAACGGGAAAGGCCGAACTAGGCTCTTGTGTTGGCTAGACACTTATTGTTAGTTGTGCTCTCGAATTTTTTCGAATATTCGATTGATTTCGAAGGTCACAAATTTCGAATATTTGAGTTCGAACACATTTGAAAAACGCGATTTTCTCACTACTCGAATTCAAATATTTAACTTTGAATGAAAATCACTCCAATGCCTATTCGAAGAGGTGGTTCGAGCTCAACTATACTAGACCGCACAGAATCTGTGTACACTCTGTATTGTGAGGATTTCATGTAGATATGAGACACATGGCGTAGTCCATGGAGTTTTCGAAAGTGATAGCTACTTTGGCGTGAAAAATGTGGCATTGTCTTCGATCTTTTAAGAAGACGTCCTTTTCGAGCACAAAAAAAACCAAAACAAAAAAACCCAAGTTTTAGGCGATACCAAATCGCTATGATTCAGAAGAACTTAACCACTCCGCGAATGTCTTTCACAACTGATAAAATTGGTAAAAATACATTTCATCAAGCCTAATATTCTCTTATTTAGTTTCTTCTATTTATTTAATCGCCGCCTCCAGCTCCCGATCAGAGAATCCCATCCCTTCCGATGACGTCACCCGCCGACCGACCGAACCAGACACTCCCGCTGTCGACCGACAACACAATACAATACGAGGGCGCTTACTCGATTGAATGGCATGATCCGGATTCGGGGGATCACATGCGCCGGCAATAAATGCGCCCATTCGGTGACATTATACCCGATGGAAGACTCGAAGCGCCGACAACAATGACGGTCGGAACGAATGGACGGCAGAAAAAGTGCAGGAGAAGTGCTACAATGGAACATCGTTTCAGAATTTCGGTCGTCAAACGTTCAAAGCCCAGTGGGTTTTTATCAGTGTATTAGAAAAATAGAGAAGATTATTTTTGAAGAAAAAGGCACACAAATAAAAGGTCCGGCTAACACCACCGCAGCGATGGCCTAGCGGAAATAGAAACAGTCTCCTTTACCATGCACATTTTGGAGCAAATATGGATAATAATGATAAGATAGACATTACTCAATCATTCCTGAGATGCGCCACGCGTATCATACTTCTAGGAGATGTGGCGGAGGCTATTTGCATGTGTATTTATTTCCTTATTCATATACGTAAGGCCATTTGATGTTTAAAGAAAAAGGGCTGGATCTTGTTACAGGATGTTTTGTTGCGACCAAAACTACTCCGCCAAGCGGGACTCGAACCGACACCTGCGGTCAAACAGCGCCGGTGGTGTAAGACGTAGCATCGCTGCCCAGAAAATAGAAGGTGCGGGTTCGAGTCCCGCCCGGCGCAAGGGTTTTGATCGCAACAAAACATCCTGTAACAGCATATGGCCCCTCCGCCAGCTGGCACCAGATTAAAGAAAGGTTTTAGAACTGAATCTTATTTATTTATGTATTTATTTCTTCTGTGGGCGAGTGTATGGCAGTCGAAGGAGGTTCCGGCTTTCGCTTGCACCCGATACGAGGTTCCTGGTTTGGATTTTCCGCCCAGAACAAGCAAGCCTTCTATGCCTTGGTGAATTACCAAACTTGTCTGGGAAGGATAAAGCGCTGTCTTGTTCATCGTCTGGCCACCGCAAGTCATTGTATAGGCCAAATAGGCTCTCAAACCGCCTCCACGATATCACGTAGCAATAGAATGCGTGGCGCATCCCAAACGGGAATGAGTGACGCCGTCCTTTCTCCTTTATCTTTTTTTTCTGTACGATGCAGAAGGCGTTAGGCGTGACGTAAAATAGCAAGTACAATAAGTAACTATTACCAGAACGTTAACACGGAAACATGACTTCAAATCTAGAAATACAAAAGCTTATACCTAGCCATGTCTGAACAACCGCTAATGCGGCAGCGACCGAAAGATGAAGGCATTTAGTAAGATGAAGCTGAAACCAACTCTATACGTAAAACTACGTGATCCTGCATGCTTTTTGGGTACATCATACGGTATGTTCCCTGAGTCACCACTAGTTCTGCACAATATTATGCGATGGAAGATCTGGCCTATACAATGACTTGCTGTACAGCCGAGGAGCAATAGAATCAGTTACAAGTGTATGTAAATTATTTAAATCTCTCAGTTTAATTTACTTTAACAGTTCTAAACTAAATCCCCCAACAATCGAATAGAATTAGATAAAATCAGGTGCTTATCTTTCTTTTCTTTCAAGTCAGTGTTTTATCCTTCTCATGCAAGTCAGGTACCCATTCACCTACAGGATGAAAGATTGGTTGGCATGAGCGGGAGACCCGTACCAGAGTCTAGAATTGGGTGCACACGGCAGTTGGCACCTTCTCCGACTGTGGTACCATAAGCTATTTGAAGCGAATAAATGCAACAAGCCTCGACAGCCACTATCCACCCCGTGTCGGGTGCGCCGCACACTTAATTTCACAGTTCATGCTTCATGCAAGGCTTTGTGGAGCCCAGTACATCTTCAAGTTGAAAAATTCTTCCTTCCTAAACATGGGCGCGTGTAGCGCGGTCGGAGGACGTGCCGACTGTCGCGTGCAATTGATACCAGGTTCCTGGTTCGGATTTCTCCTCCAGCCATCCAAGTCTCCCATCCCTCCACGGTCGGTTAATTCGTGCCAGACTTGTCTGGGAAGGACAAAGCGCTGACTTGGTCATCGTGTGGCCATCGAAGGTCATTTGTATGGCTAAATGCGCATTCAAGTCACCTCTACGACATCTCCTAGAAGTAGAATGCGTTGCGCATTCCAGAAGGGATTGAGTGAAGCCGTTCTTTAATCTTATCCTTCTTAAACATGTCCACAGCCTTTTAACGAGCCTTGAATAGAAAGGTCTAGTTGATTAAAGCGCGCATTGAGCCCAAAAGCCGACTTCTCCTACATACAATATCATACAAACTGGTCCAGCCCTAGCATACTTGGTCAACGTTGTGCAAAAGTGATCAACACAAAGCACAACTGGAATAACATCTTGGCACTATGCACAGCGCTTTCAATGCAATTTGAAGCTCAATTTTTTTCTTAAATATTACTACAAATGGACGAACACAGACCTTGAAAATCAGAATGAAATTTCATTTATGAGGAGGGTAAGGATAAACGTCGGGGCTATTCGGTGCCTTATGGGATACACCTCACATCCTTGCCCGTGAAAAAAATTTAAATGCGCATTTGCCCCATACAATGACAAAGTGACCCATTCAACAAGGCAGTGTTTCGTTATAATAGACAACTTTGGAAGCAACTCACTCAACCCGGAGGTCGGGTTGGCCTGGGCTGGGCCCAAGCTTAAAAACCTCAGCTGGGGATGCGAAAGACTGCAGGTGCTTCCTATGACTGCGCTATCACGCGTCCATTTAAAAATTTACATTACATTATTTTTAATACAAATTTATGTTGCATTATTTACAACTTCCCATTATCAGAATAATATGGTGCAAAGAATCTAAAAATCTCCCAATGGGAGTAGTCGCCTCGTAAGCGTTATTTGCCTGTGTATATATCCCTTAAGCAACCACCTGTGAGCCTAAGACTTTAGAACGATTTTTTTTTTCAGAAAAATAAAATTTTTCGCTATGTCAATCCCACTAATCTGGTCCACTTATCGGCGCCTGAGATCTCACACCACCGGTTCCGGCGGCTAATCCCCGAACACTTTGAGAGCCTCGGTCAACACCAGAGAGAAAGCATCCAACTTTAGAGGAAATCATAGCGTCCTGCTATCATACAGAAAATATTGACCCCCTCGATTGTTCCAGTTCCTTTGTTTGATACTGGTGCGGCGCTGCATAAATAATGACCGAGTTCCTTTGAGTTTAAAACAAATAGAACTAACCACGGCACCGGTCAAGAGCATCGAATAGCACGTAGGAAAGAATACAGGGCTCAAGTTCAATACTAGAAGTGACTTAACGAAAACAGCGCCTCTTTCTCTAGCAGGTTATTTAAGCTACGGTACTTAACGTTCGTTGTGTTCCCCGCCATAGACTTATAATACCAACAGTTCCGTCGCTGACTAAAGGACTGCCAATGGCAATACCTATCAGCTAATCGCAGGACGGCAAGTATTTCCAGGAACACTCTGGTGGGCATGTACAACACCTGGGCCCGGATTCATCAACGCGCATACCACAGGTATGGGTATAGCGGTGGACATACCCACGATGTGGACATACCCACGATTCATGATAAACCTTACCCGCCAAATCATGGGTATATCAGTGGGTAGAGAAAACCCGCAGATCGTTGTGGATACATCCGTATACCCGCGACTCATTCGCTCCCCATCGACAAAATGGCGTTCCAGTGAGATCATCTGTTTTCGCGAAAGGCCTAGTTGTACCTTACCCTTGATTCCTTTCATGAATACGATTCGTAACCACTACCCATTGCTGGTAGTGGGTATAATTCCCTTACGGTATCTCTAACTATACCCATTGCTTGATGAATCCGGGCCCAGATGACCTCGACGGCGTGATAGAAACAACATATTGGGCGTAGTGTGTTTCTGTATTGTCTATAGTGTTGAACCTTCTGTCTTCAGTCATTACACCTTTAATTCGTTTGAAACTGATTTTTTTTGTTGTTGTTATTGACGTGGCTGGGCGGGTGTAGCGCAGTTGGAGGAGGTGCCGGCTGTTGTATGCACAGGATACCAAGATCTTGGTTCGGATTTCCCGCCCAGGCCAACTAAGCCTTCCATCCTTCCGGGGTTGGTGTCCTCGGACGTGACATGTCCGGGAAGACTTATTCATCGGCTGACCACCGTAATTCATTGTATGGGTTAATATGCATTCAATTCTTCCTTACATTCCTGGGAAATATGAAGCTTTTTAAAAATTTCTGAAATTACATCTGAATCCATACCATACTGATGCCTTACCATACTGACGGTTAGACGTTGTCTATCATTTACTTTTTCTGTAAAATAATAGGTGTAGATTTTATAATTTCTTATTCTATTCTTATTTTCTTATTACTTATATTATTCTTTTTACTTTTTCAGCTAAATAATGGGTGTATTTGCTTTTCTCGTTTGATGATTTTTTATAGATATTGCTCTCGATTATACTTGCACTCGTGTAAATAAATAAATAAATAAATAAATAAATAAATCGCCTTCACGATATCCCGTAGAAATAGAATGCGTGACGCATCCCAAAAGAGATTGAATAACGCTGCTCTGTATCCTCTACTCTTTATCCTTTACTTACATGTCCATCCAAGTACAAAATAAACAAATAAATATCAGGGTGTCCGGAAAGTTTTCAGAATTTTTAATGCATCCAAATTAAATGACATATATTCTCACAGGTTCTGTGTTGATGTCAGATGTTAAAAGCCTAGGAACGTGCTTGCAGGTGTTCGAATTCTCCACTTACTTTCTAGGAATCTAATCACCACGTCTGTTTATCGCTGAAAAGATCGGTGCCACCATGAAATGTGGATACCATTCTCTTGAAAACATGGGAGTTGAAATCCCACTGTAGCCAAACATTTCGTCGGCATCTCTGCGTTCAGGTGCAGTGCAGGGGCCCATGGCCCATGTGACACACCTCTAAGTGCCTGAAGTATGCGTTCATCACTTCTGACACTTTTTCCGCAACAATTAGCTTGTCCTTTCATAGAATTCTCCCACAGAAAAAGGTCTGAATGACCGAGTTCCTGTTTCTTCCGCGACGTCGGAAAAAGTCAACAACTCATGTACCCGCCCGCCGTGCTGCGCTGGTGTTTGACAACGATGCGTGTCACATGGGCCGATTAGTTGGTTCAGGATCGGGAACGGAAATCTCAAAGACCATTCCAGAGGCATCAGATCGCAATGCACTTTGCTTGCCTTAGTCAAGTTATATGCTTAAATTGCTGTGATGTCCAGAATCTTTTGAAGTAAGACCGTCACAGGCTCAATGAATCCTGAGAAGCGCTTTGGAAATCCGGGTGAAATTGGCGGTAACCAGCAACAATCGCGGCAACTAAAGTTGCTAAAGTTCAGATGGGGTTTGGTAGTGCAGTCGTAGGAGACGCCTGCTGTTGCGTGCTCCCAATTCCAGATTCCTGGTTCGGATTTCCCGCCTAATCCAAGCCTTCAATACTTCCAGGGTAGGAGACTTGACGTGGCAAGGAGAGGTTGTCCTTAGTTGGATGCGAACCATCAATAGATTCCTGATACGCACCAGAGTCCTCGTTTGAGTGTGACCCCATATTAAATACAACACTGAATCTGGTTGATTTTAAAACAATCTATGAACAGGTCTCTATAGGCTAATGGAGTGGGCGCGTGTAGCGCAGTCGGAGGAGGCGCCGACTGTCGCCTGCACTTGATACCAAGTTCCTGGTTCGGATTTCCCGCCCAGGCCAACCAAGCCTTCCATCCCTCTGGGGTAGGTGAATTGGTACCAGACTTGTCTGAGAAGGATGGAGCGCTGACTTGTTCATCGGCTGGCCACTGAAAGTCGTTGTATAGCCTATACGCATTCAAAACGCCTCCACGATAGAAGAAGAGTGCGTGGCGCATCCCATAAGGGATTGAGTAACGTCGTCCTTTATCCTTTATCCTATGTAATAGAGAGCAAAAATACAGAAATACAAGCACATGTAATAACCCAAGAGGGATTGGCCTAAACACGTGCTTCTTTCACAACCCGAAGCAGAAAATAACATTTTATAGAAAATATAAAATTATTTTAAGTAATTTAAGCAAAACTCACCCCCACATGGATCCTCAAAACGCTGAGATAACTGGGTCTGAAGGGGCAGTTCGGATTGGTACACAATTTCAGCGATGGGCTTAATGGCCCATGATGATGAGTGTGAATATCGGCCATAGGTCGCTGGTGATACGGTACAGTAGCTACCGTATGGCAGTAGTACACAGTGAAATAATTTGAAGTCAGCACTGTGTATCAAGCGATTGGCAGTTGCCGTGGTGCTTGAGGTGTTTTCATGAGCTGGCCACGCCTCCTCCCCATCTTCTCCCTCATGACTCCACCCACCCCTGTCTGCCGGAAAAGTCTCACGCTTGGCAAATAGACCTCTTTCACAGAAATCGAACACAACGACACAACACCAACGATCAATATCGGTGGATACCAAGGAAAAGAGGGAAACTGTGGTAGTGTTACATTCTAAGCGGAACAACTACCATTTCTAAAGGGAACTGTTCAGCACTGCAAGTGCTCTAGAGGTGAAGAGCTGCATAGGAGCCATGACCAAGTGATTAGAAGGTGAATCCTGAGGATATCGGAATCTTTGGATCTCCCATCAAGTGGCTTTCGGTTACGCCACTTCAGCGTCAGCTATTGGCACTTCTGGCTCTGCATAACAAACTCTGAGTGGCGAACGAAGACGTGTTCTCAGGATACGGTAGGTAGAATTCCGCGAGAAATAGCGCGACACTACTGCCAGTTGACTGCAAACAGACCTATCGGATCCGTCCTAGTGGTCGGGTACTTCGCTCAGTCTTTTTGACAACAACAGTAAAATTGAAAGCGAACTGCTCTCGAAAAATGACCAACTAGTTTATGTCTGCTTCACACTTGTAGCGGTGCGGCTCCCGACCATCGAAGATCTGACGTATCTCTGGAATAAGCCACGCACTCTGCCTCAACAAGGCTACGATGGAGACTCCTTGAATGGGAGAACGGCGCCTTCCGCCGGCGTCCACATATGCGACCTCACGATCTCTCATTGAAGCAGGTTTTCGGCGCATCTCAGAAGGGCATCTCAATTTCTTCCTGGGTTCTTTTCACACCCATGAACAGCAGAGGAAGCAAATTCGAAGCTATTTCGTCATGAACGTCCGATAACGCTATTCCGTCGAGCTTCCAATGAATTTTTCCACACTTACGAGCAAAAATCGTCAAAATTGATAGAAATCTTTTTCGGAAACCCATTCCTCGACGGAAAACGACATGTTGACAATGCCGAATTCGCCCAGCTGATGGGAATTTTTGCCAGTTCCTCAATGTCAATATTTGCAGCAGGCAGCGCGCGAGCGAGCACGAGCACAACCCCTCAACAACTCGCGACCTCGAACTGAACCCGAGAGGAAACCCTAGGTAACTGCGGGGTAGGTAAAAGCAATGGATTTAGTTCTTTTTAAACCATTCTACACCTCGAACAGATGACGAACCGCTTCTACTCACCGAATACAGATCTGCTCCAGCAGCGCTGTTACTTAGCCAGTTTAATGGCCGACATAAGTGCATACCTGCTAGGACTTCTCCCCATTAGGTTATAGCTCAAACAATAAAAATCCTCGTTACTCAATCCAAACATGAGCTATGGCACGCATTCCACACCTATTCGAGATAACGTGGAGGCGTTTGAATGCGTATTTGGCCTATACAATGACTTGTGATGGCCAACCGATGATCAAGTCAGTGTTTTATCCTTTCCAGAAAAGACCTGATCCAATTCATTGATCACAATTAGAGGAGAGTCTAATTGGCCAGGGTGGT
Organism: Heligmosomoides polygyrus bakeri; assembly: GCA_947359475.1. NCBI lineage: Eukaryota > Metazoa > Nematoda > Chromadorea > Rhabditida > Heligmosomidae > Heligmosomoides > Heligmosomoides polygyrus. The sequence continues at coordinate 97,388,279 of OX375867.1, read as the reverse complement.
ACCCGAACAAGGAAGGACGACTAGGGGTGCGCGCAATAGCCGTCACCTCCTCCGATTCAACTGCGGGTAAAATTTATAAAATCAATGGATAGTGGCTATCCGTTTGATAGAGTTTACTTGTTGCGACCACTATTGGTCTGACATCATATTCGAGTAATTTCCACCTATAAGATTAACCCTGAGCGGCGGCGATCAAGGGTATTGGTCAAGGTACGAAACGCTTCCGGCGGCCATTGTGTTAGCTGAGCTCTAATGAATACCCATTTTCAAATTGAACTGAACACTTTTTACCCTAAAATGGATTTGAATCCAGATAAACATGTATAAAAATTTTAGAAAAACTTTTATATATTCCTATGAGTATCTTATGGCACGTGTAGCGCAGTCGGAGGAGGCGCCGGCTATCTGTGCACCCGATACCAGGTTCCTGGTTCAGATTTCCCGCCCAGGCCAACCAAGCCTTCCATCCCTCCGGGGTCGGTGAATTGGAACTGGTACCAGACTGGTCTGGCAAGGATAGAGCGCTGACTTGTTCATCTGCTGGCAACCGCAAGGCATTGTATGGCCAAATACGCATTCAGTGCGCCTCTACGATATACCGTAGAAGTAGAATGCGTGGCGCAACCCAAAAGGGATTGAATAACGTCGTCCTTTATCCTTTTATGAGAATCTTTTCTTTCGGCTCCTAACCGTCTACATATTGCTTACAGTTATAACAGGAACATTAGTCGAAAATTGCCATAAAATAGTGTAGCCAGATGGTAATTACTCAAGCATTATAGAAAAGCTTCCAATTTTAATGTAATTTAACATTTATTTTACTGTTGTTTTTATGTTTCATGTTTTTTGTTGTTTTGTTTGTTTGACGATTTCGCTGGCGTTGTAGTACACCATCGAGGGTAATTATGTAAATAAATCAATAAACAACAAAGCAGTCTCTTTAAAGAAAATTCATAATAAAAAATTGTTTTACCAAAATAAGTATTTATATAAAGGATGAAAGGATAAAGGACGGCGTTACTCAATCCCTTTTGGGATGCGCCAGGCATTCCACTTCTACGGGATGTCGTGGTGGGGAGTTGAATGCATATGTGGCCATACAATGACTTGCGGTGGCCAGCCGATGAACAAGTCAGCGCTTCACCCTTCCCCGACAATCTAGTACTAATTCACCTGCCCCGGAGGGATGGAAGGCTTGGTTGGCCTGGGCGGGAAATCCGAACCAGGAACCTGGCATCGGGTGCAGGCGACAGTCGGCGCCTCCTCCGACTGGGCTACAGCGCCCTAAATATTTATATGCATTATTAAAATGTGCATTAAAAATTCACCTATACGCCGTGTGTCGTCAAAAAACACGACTGCACTTTTGGAATTGGCACAAAATCCGTATTCTCTTGGCTGCAACAGTATTCATAAGATTATTTAGAAACAATCTCATGTGAGTAATTTTCTGTGGTGAGATATGGGGAGATTGCGTCATGCATTCGGCCAATGTATTGCAACGCCTACTTGATTGATAGTTCAGCTGCGATCTATCTGCAGTCAGTGATTTGGCATGTCTTTTTTCAGTAGCGTTTGTTTCTGCTGCTTTTAAAGTGATACGCGTACGAACAGCATTTATAATACCAAAAGGCGTTTCGATTAGCAGTGCGTCGTAGGCATGGCGCAATCTCTTCGTATTACACAACTGCAAATTCAACGTTTCCTATCTCACTGGAAGAAGTCCAAAAAGGCTACTTTGCGCAGAAGGATAAGCATTTTGTAAAGTGGCTACTTATTCTTCAAGCAGCCTCCCCTGCGCCACACAGCACTGAATAAAGCGGTAAGCCTGTTGTCGATTTTTAAACAAATGAGGAACAAAATTCAGATTGAACGAGGCACTGCGACGTAGCCTGCAAGCTACCGTTGCCACCTTAGGGTCATCATGAAGTAAGCAGTGAACCCTAAGCTCAGTCGAAAATGGTGTTCCAAATTTATTAAACTAACCATTATTAACCATTTTTATTCGACGGAATTTTTATTGAAGTATTGCCTCTCTTTATATGAGCACCAAGATATCCTTTGCTCCGGCGGAGGAAATAGGTTCAGAATGTATTGCTTTTCCTGAATGTGCTAATCATAGCCCAGCAGACCTTATGGAGTACATCGTGACCAAATACGCCAGATAAACCATCAGCTGTGCATGTAGTTACGTTCACTACTAAGTAGAAGTGGACGTGAAGTGTATGGCGCATGCTGGAAACGGCTATTGATCCTTAAACCTATCCACCTCCTTTCCTTAACTGCATAGGAATTAGCTAGAGCCCACAGAATTCTATGAGTAACGTGCTTTGGAAGACTAGTAGAGGCTCAGAGGGTGACAGTAAAACCTTGAAAATCCTGCAAAAATTCGCCTAAAATTCTGCAGTTTCTGCAGTGACAGAGCTTCTCAACGTAAAACTTCAACGGACCCGAACAAAGTGCATCACGGACGAGAAGAGACAAAGCCGATAAAGGATGTCCACATGGACTACGGTCCGAGCGGATGGTCGTCTATAATGGGTGATAAAACGGGGTGGTTATTGGGAACGAGAGGGAGGGTGCGCTCGCGCCACCACCGTCGCCGACTTGCCATCACCGTAACGGATATGCGGACGACGGGCTGGCCGGCCGGTGATATAATAATGGTGTTGTTCGAAAGTGCATTTGACCCAAATTTCAACGGGCAACCGCGCACACACACACGTCTCGACCCAGCCATCACACAGAGGCCGCATCAATTTATCACTCAATCCCGAACGGGAAACCCCAGATCGAATTCAGTAGCACGTCCCGTAAAGCAGCTAAAGGAGTTTATAAATGGGACGAGAAGGAGTCAAATGTGTGTATGCCTAAGAAACAGCTGAGAAGAACGAATAACTTAATAGAAAGGCAACAGGAAGTAGGATAGGGACCACATCGACGTTATCAGAAGATAGCAGGTGGAAGTAGAGGAAGGTGGGTATACACTTTCCTATTCTTTCGTAGCACCAACAGAATTCCCACAAAACTTTTAAAAAATATTTTCTCTTGTTGTAAACAGACAAAGCAGGGCTACTCTACGGCGAAACAAGCAAACCGATGCTGTGGAACCTCTCACAAGGAAAAGTCCCCAACTCATGGTAAGTTTTTGCGATGCTATTTTGACAGGACATAGGACCTTGTGAGCGTAGTCCATAACCATAGTCAGTTTTTGCTGAACGCTTTTTTAAAGACCTGAAAAAGAGGTGTGGAAACGTGTGCTAAACACTCACCAACCCCTATGACCCACGAGGTACGCCTCGGTGGCGCAATCGGTAGGAGTGCCGCCTCGTAGGAGCACACCAAGGGTCTTTTCAGTCCGAGTCCGAGTGCTGCCAATGTTTTTGCACGTTTTAGTTTGTTGTTATTACGCTTTCTCATCATCACAGGAGTCAATTTTAGACCATCAATGCTTACAACAAACAAAGGCTGTCTATTTGCGCCTTCATATGTGCTAGTTTTTCAACTACTCATATCTGTACTACCACCATATCATACCGTATCACCAGTTATACCGTAATTGCACACAAATACGCTTTTATTTAAAGTAGGTAAGTGGTACAAAACACCTAGTTACCTACTTTTATGTACTATATATGGTATAATATAGAAAATATATAAAATATTGAAAGTAGATAACTGTGATAAAATATTATACAAAAAAAGCACCACCCGTGATTTTTCTTTTGACTGCAGATTATAAGCCAGACCTACCGACAGTTCTGCCCTCCGGTGTTTCGGCCGTGTCTGTCATACGCGTGGGTGGCAGCTGGTTACGTTGATGCTCACCCAGGACCCTTCTCTATGTGCATCCACGGATTACGCGTCCAACGAAGAAGAAGTGGTCATTCCTTGCCAGGGAGAAGATTGCTCCTCGCTGGCTTTTGTAAGATGCTGCTGGTGTGGCAAGCACTTGTGCTTTACTTGTTTCATAGTTTTGTAGCCTAGCTGTTGACTAAAAGGAAAATAATAAATATAAGACTTTATTTAACAATATATAAGACTTTTTTATTTTCAAAGAAATGATATGGTACGGATATGAATAGTTGGAAAACTAGCACATATGAAGGCACAAAAAGAAGCCTTGCATTTGTTATAAGCATTGATGGTCTAAGATTGATCCCCGTGATCATGAGAAATCGCAATAACAATAAACTAATACGTGCAAAAACATTGGCAGCACTTGGATTCGAACTGAAAAGCCCGCCAGTGTGCTCCTACGAGGCGGCACTCCTACCGACTGCACCACCGGGCACACCGCGTGACGTGTCCTAGGGGTTGATTACTGCTTGCGCACACGTTTTTACACCTCTTTTCCCATTCTTAAAAAAACGTTCAGCAAAAACTAACTCTTATTCTGGACTCCGCTCACACTATCCTATATCCTGTCAAAATAGCATCGCAAAAGCTCACCATGAATTGGGAACCTTTCCTTGTTAAGGCATGAAGCCTACTGCATATTTTAAAAAATTCAAGTTGCAGTCCGTGTTTTCCTTTTTTTCCTTACGAATTTTTTCATGAGTTTGTTCCTGAGCTTTTAGCTTGGTCAATAGTTTGGCATTATTAATGTCTTTCGGTTCTAGTGATTGTATTAACCCATGGTATTGAGCACCATGTGCTTGAATAAATAAATAAATAAATAAATAAATAAATAAAACGAAAGCTTTAATCACACTTGCGTATACATTATAATAGAGGAAGGAGACTTAGGCCTACTGTAGCTGGGTGAAGCTACCAGTGGCGGAGAACATACAGAGTGGATTTCCGCTCGAGGCTTGCACCTGTTTGCTGTCAATTTAAGTCCACATAGCGCAGCCAGTGGAAGACCCCGCTCGAGGAACGGAGAAATGAATACTGGGCTCGATTCCGCTACAAGACCAACCAACATGCAGCTGGCAATAGTCGTGATCTCAGGTGTCATCTCAAATGCACTCATGTTTTTAGGTTCCTCCAAGACGAAGCAAAACCTCCATCTGCGCCACGTATTCTACTTCTGTGGGATGGCGTGGAGGCGGTGTGAATGTGTATTTGGCCATACAATGACTTTTGGTGACCGTACAACAAACAATTCGGCGCATTTTCCTTCTCAGACAAATCTGGTACCAAATCACCAACCTCGGAAGGACGGAAGGCTTGGTTGGCCTGAACGGGATTCTGATACTGGCTACAGGCGACAGCCGGCATCCTCTCCGACTGCGCTACACGCGCGTACATTAATCCTTTATTCAACTTGCTATAACACGCCACGACAGAGCAAAACGTGTGGAGGGTGTGAATTAATCCCTGTTGGACATGCGCCACGTATTCTTCTGGAGGTGAAGGCTATTTGAATGCTTGGCAGATGCGGTGAGCAGCGATGGCCAGCCGATGGAAAAGTCATGTTTTACCCTCACCAGACAAGTCTGGTACAAATTCGTCAACCCAAGAAGGAAGGAAGGCCTGGCTAGCCTGGGCGGACCTCCAACCAAGAACATCGATTCGGAATGCTCAAGACACCCAGCGCCTCTTTCGACTGAGCCACTAAGCGACCGTTGCCCTAATACGCCTTTAAAGTCTCAACGAAATCCTGTGAAACCAAAAGCATGGCGCATTCCGCTGGAGGAATGTCCCAAAGCCGTCAATTAGTTTTTTTTTCTATGAGATACGTTGTTTTCGTTTGGCACCCCGAGAATATTATGTAGGTCCAACAAGTACGAACTCGATGTGTTTGGGTCCACGTGCATATGCGTGGCGCATTCCCGGAGACCTTATCACGTTGTCTAGCAGAAATAAACGTACGGTGCACCGTGAAACTGTTTCGCCAACCTTCTTCTGTTACAGTTCAAACACTTCAATAAGCGTCTTCAACCTTCCAGGATTACGCCATGCACCTAGCTCCCTACAGTTCACGAAGACATTGGGCACTGTCTAATGATCCTATCCTTGTTGGCCTGCACATTGCCTAAATCTATCTAATTACCATTGCCTGATAACGTTCGCAAAATCGAATAGGTTGGATATGGAACTAAACTTGAGCTGTAGACATTACACTACAGGTTCACGTGCTGCCTCTACCACAATCGCAGCATCCAATCATGTGCACACACTGGGGATGAACCAGTGTCTGATTGGCTGACGCGGCTACGGCAAGATCCACGGCGCTTTCCCGCACCTCCACGGTGAGTCTTTGTGACATGTAGTCTTTTTGCCACTGCGTCGCAGCAGTGCATAGTGTAGTAGGGCAAATGCATCAAACAAACTCGAAGCATTTCCATGAAGCTCAGCTTGAGCAGACCTGATAAGATCTGGGTAGTAACCCAAGCGTCTTTAGTAAATTGGGATTTTGGGATCCAGTCTTTTTTCTCTACTCTTCAAGTTCATTTCAGATTCTTCTTTTCTTTAATCTTTTCGATACTACGGAAATATTAGGCTGCTTTTAAGCTGTGCTAAACTCAATTCTAGTGAATAGCATTTTTTGTTCACCTTGATGCATAACCAATCATGGGATTTCTCGTTCTTATTTCTAACTGTGCCTATTATGGCTGTTGGCTGAAATAAACGTAAATATATTCAAATGGTCATGGATATCTCTTGAGGATAATTCCTGATCCATAATGGCTAGATAGCAACGAGAAGGTAGTTCACTCCTGGCTGGAAACCATTTGGCTGGGTTTTCGTGCAGCAAATTGCCTTTTTGATACAGGACCTTCTAGCGGTCCACGCTCATCAGGAAATCTTCGTTCCTTCTCTGTGCAGCAATGAAGCGTTCTCGACCACGAGTATGTCAGGAACACAGTAAAGTATAGACGGCAGTTTCATCGAGGAAAGTGAGAACAGTCCTCGTCCAAACGAGAAAGCCCAGGCCGAGAGCCGGTTACCGTGAAGAGGATGGCGTGACTCGCTTTCATCAGATTCCAATTCCACCGCGTAATTAGGTGAGAAACTGGTTCATGACCAGCAACACATGTCATTACCTGGATAATAATCCACGAAAAATCCAGGGATGTGGTGCCCTCCATCAAAATTAAAGAATAAGCGTAGCATTAATAAATCCTTGTATTGGATGCGCCATGTATCATACTTCTATGGGATCTAGCGGAGGCCGATGATTGGGTATTAGTACTTCGCCTGCGCAATGACCTACATACCGTTGCCAGCAGAAGGAAGAGGAAGTGCTTTATCCCTCAAAGACGAGTCTGACACCACACCAATGAATCGGCACAGAATGCTCCTCTGCCCTGTGTGATCCGAACCAAATCCTCCATTCGAGGTGGACTCATCAGCCTCCGACTAAGCTACCACGCCCTCTATATCGAAGATCTAACTAGTAACATGCGAGTGTTAGAAGAGCACTTAAGGGCTTTGTGATTGCGTTAAACAGTACGGTAGTGTTCAGTCTGACTCGCAGCCGTTGGACAATAGAGAGAATCATTACCCTTGAAGCTGGTCCATGCTACCTATCGATTTCATTCGTGCATAATTCCTCTATAAAAAATTTCTCTAAAAGAAATTGAAATTTTACTAAAAAAAACTTTTTATTTCTATTTACTATTAAATTTATTAAAAAACTTTTTGTTTCTATAAAACACTGATTATCTTGCCGCTTTAAAAGTCAGGCATTTGTCTCCACTGACCTACACATCACTTGGTGCAGCTAACAGGAAGTGTGTCATTGAGTCGTGAAGCACATCCACTGTATGCAACATATCAGTTTCTCGCCAGAAATGGCGATCTTGACCATTTCACCCCTTATGTTTGACCGACTCATCTCTCAACTACCAGTACAGTGAACGAAAATTAATTAGCACTTAAAAGATAAGAGCACAGGACAACGTTAGTCAACCCTTTTTTGGGATGTGCCATGCATTCTGTAGCATCGAGATATCGTGGAGGCAGTTTGAACGCGCGTTAGGAATATATTAGGTTGTCCCATAAGTCCCCGCCGTTTTTTTCACCGATTCACTGCAGATTTCGCCGGCGGTCTCTTGATAGCGCTATACAGCTTTCGAAATAGAATGATTTGCTCTATCAGAACACGTATTGCATTTATTTTTCATCCTGAATTTTGTCAATTTTTAGGTGGTTAAAGTGAAAAGTGAAAAAGTGAAAAAGGGGCCATCTGTGCAGCTGTTCTCTCCGCTTAGGTTTGAAATTTTTTGCTCAGTTCTTCATAGCATTTGGAAGACAACGTTCTGTGCTACAAGAATACGTGTTGGTCCTATTTGCTCACTTGTCCTTTATTGATTTTTTGGCCATCAAATTAGGACGTCCGACTTTTCCGTCCGGATTCCGTCGGATTTTTACCGATACCTCCCGCTCTGTGGTGGACTTTTTTTGCTGGTTGTTATACGTCATTCGGAAGAGGATGTCTTGCTCAATAAGAATTTGTGTCGCGTTTATTGGCTCATGCTGACTTCCGTCGAATATCAACAACTGAACATGGAGGAAGAGTTGTTGGTGAAGATATTTTTCTCTTTTTGGAATTTCGTTGATATTTGACAGAAATCGGCATGAGCCAATAAACGCGACACAAATTCTTATTCAGCAAAACATTTCCTTCCGACCGACATATAACACCGAGCAAAAAAGTACAACCACAGAACCGAGCTGTCGGTAAAAATTCGGACGAAAAAGTCGGAAGTCCCAATTTGATGGCCTAAAAATCAATAAAGGGCAAATGAGCAAATAGACAAATGAGCACTAACACATATTTTTGTAGCACAGGACATTGTCTTCCAAGTGCTATGAAGAACTGCGCAAAAAACTTCAAACCTAAGCGGAGAGAACAACTGCACAGATGGCCGCATTTTCACTTTTTCACTTTTCACTTTAGCGACCTAAAATTTGACAAAATTCAGGATGAAAAAGAAATGCAATACATGCTCTGATAGAACAAATCATTCAATTTCGAAATCTGTATAGCACTATGCAAGAGACCGTCGGCGAAATCCGCAATGAATCGTTGAAAACGGCGGGGACTTATGGGGCAACCTAATGGTAGTTTATGTTTCAATGTTGTTTTATATTCCTGTTCTTGAAGGGCTTATTGAAGGACGTCGAAGGAGCAATTCCGAGAGATCTTATTTCGACTTCGATTTGGGGCGATCCGCAGCTGAGACGTCCCAACAAATCAATCAAGTGTGGGGGGGGGGGGGCTAATAGTGTTGGAGAAAGCACTGTGCGCTAGTGGTTCAATAAATTTCGCACCGAAGATTTCAGCCTCGAAGATGATCCCCGCGATGGTCGATCTAGAGCACTAGTGGACGACGAGTTGAAAGAGCTGGTGGAAGGTGAACCACCCAGACAGAAGAGCTGGGCGTCAGAAAAACTGGGGTTGTGGATGATTTGAAACGCCTTGAGAAGATGAGGCGTGGAAAGTGGGTGCCTTACGAGTTGAGTGAGCGACAGAAATCGTCACGTTTCGAGATTTGTTCTTCTCTACTTTTACGCCACAAAACTGACCCGTTTTTGGATCGAATCGTCACTGTGTGATGAAAAGCGGATTCATCAAAAGTGATAACAGGAAACGTTCCGGACAGCGGTTGGACTCCCTAGGCATTTTCCAAAGGCGAACCTCTACCATAGAAAGGTAATGGTCATTGTGTGGTGGTCGCCGGCTGGTATGATCCATTACAACTTTTTGGTACCAGGCCATATGATTACGGCAGAGTCCTACTACAAGGAAATCGACGAATTGCACCTAAAATTGCATCCACTTCAGCCAACATTGGTGAACAGAAGAGGCCCGATTCTTTTGCCCGATAACGCCCTCCTACACGTTTCACAAATCACTATTCGAAAATTGAACGAATTAAGGGTTGAAATTTTGCCTCACTCGCCATATTCTCCAGACCTCTCACCAACCAACTACCACCTTTTTAAACACTTTCGGAACATTCTCGCTGGTAAAACCTTCACCAATCAGGATCAAGCCAAAACGCCTTTCGTGGATTTTGTCGAATCTCGACCACCTAATTTTTTCGCTGATGGAATAATCGACTGGCACTCGTTGGCAAAAGTGTGCTGATTCAAATGGTGCTTATTTCGACTAAATCCGTTAAGATTTCAGAAAGTTGTGGTAGTTCAAATTGAAGCACTCAAAACGCTGAGAGCTTTGCGGACAACCTAATAACATGAGTGCCTGTATAGGCCGATCTATCACGCGTCCAAAGTGTTTTAAACGTAACCAGTAGGAAAAAAAATACCTATCACTATAAATATAAAGCATATAAATCGGAAGATCTTGGATAAATTCCACTTGAAATGATTAGTGAAGCGAAGTTTTGGATTACACGATTGCTGGCCTGCAACCACAACCCAAACACCACATCGTGGGATCAGCCGTAGAGAAACAGATGGTTTGAGTGCGGGATACCTGGCGGTGGGCTGCATAGCCTTCGAAAGAGAATGATTTGCTCTATAAGAACGTGTTTTGCATTTCTTTTTTTACCATGAATTTTGTCAATTTTTAGGTCGCTGAAGTGGAAAGTGAAAAAGTGAAAAAGTAGCCATTTGCGCACTTGTTCTCTCCGCTTAGGTTTGTAATTTTTTGCGCAGTTTTTTATAGCACTTGGAAGACAATGTTCTGTACTACAAGAATATGTGTTGGTCCTATTTTCTCACTTGCCCTTTATTGATTTTTAGGCCATCAAATTGGGAATTCCAACTTTCCCGTTCGAATTTTTACCAAAACTACGGTTCTGTGGTTGGACTTTTTTGCTTGGTGTTATATGTTATTTGGAAGAGGATGTCTTGCTCAGTAAGAATTTGTGTCGCGTTTATTGGCTCATGTTGATTTCTGTCGAATATCCTGAAGAAGGAGAAGGAGTTGTTGGTGAAGACGATTATTCTCTTTTTGGAATTTTGTTGATATTCAATAGAAATCAATAAACGCGGCATACATTCTCATAGAGCAAAACATTTTCTTTCGAATGACATATAACACCAACCCAAAAAGTCCAACCACAGAGCAGGAGCTGTCGGCAAAAATAACCATCCTCCTTCATACGTCCCAATTTGATGACCTAAAAATCAATAAAGGACAAGTGATAAAATAGGCCCAACACACATTCTTGTAGTACAAAACATTGTCTTTCAAATGCTTTAAAAAACTGCGCAAAAAAATTACAAACCTAAGCGGAGAGAACAAGTGCGCAAATGGCTACTTTTTCACTCTTTCACTTTCCACTTCAACGACCTAAAAATTGAAAAAAATTCATGGTGAAAAAAGAAGTGCATACATGTTCTGATAGAGCATATCATTCTCTTTCGAAAGCTATGCAGCGCTATGCAAGAGACCGCCGGCGAAATCTGCAGTGAATCGTTGAAAAAAACGGCGGGGACTTATGGGACAACCTAATACAATGTCATCGACCGCCAGTCGTTGGACGAGTCAGTCTTTTAGCTTTTCCAGACGCCACGGGTAACGTTTTACAGGGCTCGAAGGGGTGGAAAGTTTGGTTGTCCTGGGGAGACGGAAATCGGAACGAAGAACCTGGACTTTTGTGCACTCGTGGCACCTCTTCCTACTGCGCTACCATGCGCCCTAATAGCAGTTACTGTAGGTTAGCCTGGACTTGGGAATGACCAGTACAGCCGCTGTAAACGCAAATAAAAATAAAGTGTGATGGAGAACTAGCTAAATTTATACGTCCCGTTAGATAACATTTTGTTTTGTTCTCATTGCAACCCTTTCAACTGACATGCTGATTATTGTTATTTATCGTAGTCTAACAAAGACTGCTGAACGAGTGCCAATCCTGTACATCAGATTTTAAAAATTGAGAAAAACCATCGATATCTATCGATTTGCTCCGACAGTCAATCAATAAAGAATTCGTTGGAAGTTTAAAAAAATGTCCATGGGAACTAGGAATACAGCTCCGGACGCGTCTTTTGAATAGACGCCACAAAGACCGCGATTTTACGGGTTTTGGGTCTTTTTGAGATAACTCGCCTAAAATTTATTCATTTCAAAAAGTAAGGATATATTCGAGCTCAAGAGCTCTAGCTCTGTCATTTGGTATACATTGTTCATATGGAGCCATGAAAATATTCGAAATTCAAAACTTGCGCCCCATTGCGAAGAGCGGTCGCGGACGAGTTGCCGGTCGCAAGCCGTCGAAAACCGTTGCGTGCTCATAACTCCTCCAGTTTGAGGTTTTTTGGGAAGCGGTGGATACCGTTCGATTCGTCTCTTCGAGATCTACACAAGCATTTGTACAACTTCGCCAGACCATCGCGTTTTCGCAGTGGGTGGTCAAAAATGACTGGGGCAGACCTTTTGCGATTGAAGAAGCTTATATTCCAGGACTTGCATCTCGGAGTATCTCAAGCATGGCGTAAAGTGTTCTGACATGCCAGGAGTCTTCTGAGGGTGCGCCGTGCACAGTGCATATAGGATCGGACCTATCAAACGAGGGGGGGGGACAGCTTCTAGAGTGAGCATTTAGGGAGTTTTATGAGAAATTCTCAGTCGCCCTACTCAGGAATTGTTGTGCCCTGTCCCAGCGAGACTTTGGAATGCGCTCTGCACAATGTATGTAGGATCGAATCTATCAATCGACTAGGCGCGACAGCTCGCAAATTGCACCGCGGGGGTGTTCTGAGCGCTATAACTCTGTTAAGTTCGAATCTTTCCGGCTGCAACTTGTAGCTAACGTAGCTTATGATTGGACAAAGTTACAGCGGTGCGAAAACGTATTTTAGCCTTGTGTGACACAACTTCTTCCGACTTCAGTCGACGAATTTCTGTAAAACTACCCAAACGCTCGCTCTAAAAGCTGTCGCGCCTAGTAGATTGATAGATTCGATCCTACATACATTGTGCACAGCGCATTCCAAAGTCTCGCTGGGACAGGGCACAACAATTCCTGAGTAGGGCGGATGAGAAATTCTCATGAAACTCCCTATATGCTCACTCTACAAGCTGCCCTCCCCCCTTCGATTGATAGGTGCGATCCTATATGCACTGTGCACGGCGCACTCCCAGAAGACTCCTGGCATGACAGAACACTTTACGCCATGCTTAAGATACTCCGAGAACAGGCAAGTCCTGGAATATAAGCTTCTTCAATCACAAAAAGTCTGCTCCAGTCATTTTTGACCGCCCACTGCGAAGACGCGGTGGACTGGCGAAGTTGTATACATGGTTGTGTAGATCTCAAAAAGACGAACCAACCGTTTCTCCATAAAACACCTCAAATTAGAGGAATTGTGAGCACGCAACGGTTTTCGACGGCTTGCGACCGACAACTCGTCCGCGACCGCTCTTGGCAATGGAGCGCAAGTCTTCAATTTCGAATATTTTCATGGCTCCATATGAACAATGTATACCAAACGATAGGGCACGAGCTCCTGAGCTCGAATCTATCCTTAGTTTTTGAAATGAATGAATTTCAGGATAAGTTATATCAAAAAATGAAAAATCTCGATTTTTGTGGCGTCTATTCAAAAGACGCGTCCGGTACGTACTGTACTGGTGAAGCTACTGAATGGATAGCGCTCGTAGTGGGTTGATATCTAGATAGCAGATTCCTTCACAGCAATTTTAGTTATTTAAGTTATTTCTTTATTTTTTTTAGTTTTTTAGTTAGTTGGTTGTGAGCCTCTCTCTCTCTCTTGACCGCCTGGCGTTTATTAGGGCTTAGAGGTAAAACAGGATATAACAACTACTAAAATCCTCTACTAAAATGGTTTCTTGCACCAAAAGCAACTCCATTCTCTTATCACATTAACGGTCTAATCACTCAGCACAGCGACGCAGTGACGCAGCTACAAACCCCTACTCTGAGCTCCGTCCTTTCATCGAAAAAATCAAATTTGTAGAGTACTAAATTCCGGTGTTGTTAAAGACAGAAGAAGCCTAGATAGATTTTGAACCCTGAAGACTTCAGACGTCAGGCCAACCTTGTGAAGTCTTCCGTAGCTGGGTAAACTGTGGTAGTCTTTGGTGGTCGGCGAGTAGTCCCGAGCAGGACTACTCGCCGAGTCGACGCTATCCTGTTTGGCCACTTTCGTTTTTCGCTTCCGTCGCCATGTGTCCAAATCATCCTGCCAGGATTCGTACTGATTCAATGTGCCCTGAACCAAGTAGGGTAATGGATGGGACACATGGGAGTTGCTAATTTTGCTATGAATCAAGTTGACCGGTCCTAAAAGATGATAATGCTCTTCTAATTAGCTGAAAAGCTACAGCTTATTTGAAAGTTTTCTACTCGTTGAAGTATTCGGAAAGCCCCACTCCATGCTGAGCCAGTTTGGCACGTTCTCTTTTCTGCTGCTCGGTGATGGTGATTAACTGACGGGCACTCTCAGCCATAGGAGCTGCGCTCGTCGACACGAACTGCAAGGGATCGAGGGCGGCCTGGAAACAGTGCAATAAATTTCCACATAGTTGAAGGTTAAATCCTAAAACAGAATAAAGCTAGTTTAAAAACCGGTACATGTCGTGAAGACGCGCCGCAGGAGTGCGGGAACGCGTCTTTGCTCCTACCGTACCGCGGCAGCCAATCAGGCACTGGTTCAGCCGCATAGGTAGAGCACCTGCCGCGAGTACGGTAGGAGGGCGTTCCGGCACCCCCGCGCGGTGGGACTTTGCGACATTTACCAAAACTTAATTATATAATTTGTGTAATTTTCTAATGTGGCCTACATGACACACCAGAACAGCAAAGGAGGACATGACTGGTGCTCTGGTCGGCTGCCACTTGTTCGGTCAGTGACTTGATTGGCTGTAATTGGGCGACGCGCTCCCGCTTCCTTATGCAGGCCACATTAACAACTAGAACCCCAAAGCTATTTTATTTCGCACATTATTGCCTATTAAAGTTAAGGAAAATAGCTTTAAGGCTTTAGTTATGGCTAACGTGAAAACTTTCCGGCAAAGGCTTGCATTTGAAAATAAAAAAGCGAACACAGTCTACGAATGCAACTAACCAACTATGTGAAGGACCAAGAATCAAGGGGCGTTCCGTCGGAGTCTTAATGGATAGCTAAGAGCGAAGAACAACTGCTAAGTAATACTCCGACAGGTTGACACTAAGCTGTGTGCTGGGAGCACCGCTGTCAATGACGCAATGGGAAAGAGCAACGTGTTCATTAGAAATTTCAATAAACAAAGGAGCTTTAGGAACCCAACAAGCAACAATAAGCCCAAGCACACCGATGGAACAGTTGCAGCGGTACAGGTCGCTAATATGGCCTACATGGGAAGGATGAAACGCACTGGACAATCAAATTGCATTAAGCTCCACTCTCTTGCACGGTCGATGCTACGATTTGCCGGTGTTTCCGACTTCCTATGTAGGCCATATTAGCGACATGTGCACAACAACTTATCCTTGATTTTTCGATTTTAATGAAAAGCTTATTTTTACAATCATAGCGGAAATGTTCACCTGTCCAGGCCCTCGGACTGTTTGTAACGCTGCCGTGTTGACGTGGTGTGGTGAGCTGAAAAAATGAAGTTAAGTAAAAAAAAGTTGAAGCAAAAATTTCGACAGAACTGCGAAGTTCTAGTTGTTATTACAGCCTTAATTTTGCTCACCAAAGCCAATATTTTTTCTCAAATCTGCATCCCAAACAAAAAAAGTAAAAAAAGCTGTGCGAGCCCTTTGCCGATGTTTTGAGGCACGCGAGCTCCTCTCTCAAGTCCACTGAACAAACACACAAAGCGCCCCACATCTTTGCAGCTACGCTACAACAAAAATCGTAGAGTAGAGAGTAGAGTACGCCTAGTCTAGGAGAAGGATAGCCTTAATATTTAAAAAAAATGATCTCTAAACCTCAATCGCGGGGAGCTTCAAAAGAGAATTTGTGAAAAACTGTGCATTGCGCCTATGTCATAAAACATTGCTATAATGTCATTCAATTTAAAAAATTTTTCAATGAAAAATGGATACTTTTAATTTGAAACCGGACTCTTTTTAAAACAAATTGGGCATTTTTCAAACCAAGTGAGGCGTATCCGAAATTGAAATTGACGTCTTTCAACTTCGTCTTTTTTAAACGAATACTTTTAAAACTCACCTCCGCAGAGTGCCTCAAGAAAAATAACTACTTTATTTGGTCAAACAAAAAATTCTTGTCATTTGACCTCAAACAATGTTTTCAAGCTGTTAGAAGGATGTTTGGTTGCGATCGAAACCCTTGCACTTGAACCCACACCTTCTGCTTTCCGGGCAGCGATGCTACGCGTTACATCACTGTCGTCGCTTCACTGATCAGAACATCCATGATATCTACTTTCCTAGCAACGCCTTATCTAGGACCGGATTCATCAACGACTAACCCGCGAGTATAGGGGTAGAGCTACCCACGATGAAGCCTACGTTTCTGACTCTTGCCTTATCTCTACGTGACCTTTATCTCCCCTTATTCCGCGCACACCCACTGGTTTAACTGTTGATGAATCCGGCCCCAGCACTCACGCGTAATGTTAGAATGAGCCGATAAGGCGTAGCATTGCTGCACGGAAAGCAGAAGGTGCGAGTTCGAGTCCCACCTGGCGCAAGAGTTTTGATCGCAACCAAACATCCTTCCAACAGCTTCTATCATCTACAACAGCCGCTCCAGGCCTGAGCAAAAAATTAAAACAATGTTTTGAAGTTTTTCGTGAAATACTGTAGAACAATGACTTTGCAGCGTAGTCAAAGGGGAATTGCACCGGGTACTCATTATTTACACAGCATTCCCTACTGGAATGGAAGCTAATTACTGTTTTCATGAAAAATCTAAAAGCAGGAAAAGCGATTGTAATTGAAAACAAAGAATACCATTCTCCACTGCTCAACTTGGGTAAACAGTATTTACACTATCATTCAAATAAACATTGCACTGCTCTACCCGGTAACACGGCACAATCCCTTCACACGAAAAACTCCTCATGCTGTAGCACTTTAGAATGCACTTAAGACATTGTTTTGACAAACTGAGTAGAAATTCTGCTCATTGAAAAAGTGTGCACATCTCTTCATAAGGCAAGCTGTATAGGAGTTTTTTCTCGCAAATTCTCTTACAAGGGAAGGGACTGAAGCGTATGTCTGGTTGCTTCACATGAGAAAGGTCGGGGATTTGGTTCCTCTGCGCTGCTGCGTTCTTGCATTTCAATTGACTGGTAGAAATTTGGGGGATTCTGACGTCTATACCATTTTCAGACGTTTTCTACGCATTTTCCAGCTGTTGGCTGTGGAGATTACCTTTCTTGCGACTTGTGAGTGTGAGAAGAGAGGCTATATTTTATGTTGCTGTTGTTTTGTTACGGTCAAAACTTTTGGACTCGAACCCGTACTCTTGTTTTCTGGGCACCGGCGCTGTTTGACTGCGCGTAACCTATGTTAGAATTGTTTTATTTACACAATTCCCACTTTTAACTAGGCATGTTTGAAGTAAAACTGAACATCTTCTAAGTAATAAAAGACTTTCGAAATAATGTAGACAAGAAAAGAATAAAATGGTCAAAATATGTTTTTAATTAAAAAAGTAATATATATTCTAACTTTGTTCAATTTTTGTTGTGACCCTACCAAAATTATCATTTTTAGCTGTCCCAGAAAGAAGAATACAGTATTTAAACGCTCGTGAAATTGTTGTTATTTTAGCTGCAAAAATGGTGTTTGCCCTATTTTTGAGAGCAAAAAAGCATCTTTAGTGTGTTCTAAGAAGAAATCATGCCATGCACTCGTCTAGAAAGTCAGTCCCATATTCTTTTTATCAAAAGCAAAAAAATAGTTTTCGCACAGCTATGCACTAACCACCGGCGCATCAAAAATAGTTACGGAAACATGCGTATTTCCACGGTCCAGTTTCAAGTGAGCAGCGTTTGCACTATCGAAAGACAAAGCGATGTGCAGGACGAGTGGACGGGATCACAAAAAACAGCTAAAAATACCCAAAAATAGAAGTGCGGCCAGAGTGGTTGGCCCTGCTGCGACGAGGATCAACCACAAACAGCAGCACCTGATGAAGTGCCGCCTGCGGAGTTCACTTTAGAAAAAAAAAAGAACAATAGCCGATGAGGTCGCCGAGACAAACACGGGTCGTCGGCCGGACGCGGGTGGCCGGGTGGCTCGACGACGATAGGGACCCAGACGACGGAAGTGCGAACTGTTTGAGCAGAGTCGAGAGTCATGCGTCGCTGATTGTGGAGTGCCAGTCGGCCCTTAATTGGGAGCAGAGACTGGAACGAGTAGGAGATGGAGACGATAGAAGGACAGTAGGTTGGCGGAGAGTGAAGGAATGCGCAGTGCACAGAGCTCGCTGATCATCGGACGGTTCGATGGTGTCCCAAGAGGAGCCGGTTCTATCCTGGTTGGAGGGGCACCGTTAGAAAAGCAAAACAAGCACAAACAGGGTGACCTATGCCGGCTGGAAATAGCACAGAAAGGTTCATATAAGCTAGCCCTATGTGTATCTTCCACTAAATAGCATAGCTCACTTTCGATGTTACCGTCGTCTTTAAAAAGACGGAGTGTGCGCTTTCTCCCACACTGGGACAGATTCGTGGAGCCTTTTCCAAAATAGGGCACAAAGCTCACATCGAAAGTTTGAGGAAACTTAAGGTTATGGTGGAATTCACAAGTCAATTGTTTAAACAATAGAAAACTCTGACAACAACACCATTTCTACATATGCAAAGGGCTCATTCTTTAAAATGTCCATATATGTGTATGTATAAATAAATATAAATATTGTATATCTACACATAAGTAAATAAATAAATATGTGTATTCTTAGAAATATGGTATTCAATGAAATCAAAGCTTCTCCCATCGTAAAACCTCGGCATGATACAGAAGTTCTTCAAGTGCTATAGTGTTCCAAACGATGTTCTTATGGTGAATCTTCTCTATTTAGAGCGCGTGTAGCCAGTCGGAGGAAGCGCCGACTGTCGCCTGCGCCCGATACCAGGTTCCTGGTTCGGATTTCCCGCCCAGGCCAACCAAGCCTTTCATCCCTCAGGGGTCGGTGAATTGGTATCAGGCTTGTCTGGGAAGGATAAAGCGCTGACTTGTTCATCGGCTGGCCACCGCAAGTCACGTTCGCATTCAAATCGCCTCCACGACATCCCGTAGAAATAGAATGCGTGGCGCATCCCAAAAGAGATTGAGTAACGCCGTTCTTTATCTTTTTTATCCTTCTCTATTTATTCGTGGCTTATTTTGAAGCATCTGAAGAGGACGGCCACGTCAACACGATGGGCCACGAATAAATAAAGAAGGTTCACCATAAAAACCTTGTTTGGAACACTAGCAGCGCTAGAACTTACGAAATCCAATTCCTATTTATCGATATTTTAAAACGATGTGTTTTTTCTCGTCCTTTCAGCAAAAACCCAGAAAAAAGTAAGGAACGAACCTGAAAGCAGTGAAGAGAGCGAAGGGTACAAAGGACAATGGATAAAGGACGGATCGTTATTCAGTGCCTTTTGCGATGCGCCATGCATTCTACTTCCAAGCGGAAGCCAGCACCTCCTCTGACTGCGCTTCATGCGCCGAGCGACGGGTAAAATATGTAAAAAGCTCTTTTTCGTGTTTTACCAAAATAACTAACTTCTTTAGGGATCAAGCTTGTATCTACTGTTACTAGCCAATGCAATTGATTCGCCAACAGCTCGAACATTTGCCGTTTCTTTAAACACTTTAGTCCTCAAATATGCATGATAAAGTAAGAAAATATTCGACGTTAATCATTCCATTTGTGGGATGCGCCACGCTTTCTACTTCTACCGTTGGGCAGTTGTGTTTTGCTCTTTTGCAAACTCATGTAATACCAACGCACAGACTCTAAAAGACAGAGAGTTTCGTTGGACTATGGGGGATCCGAATTTTGGATTGACTATCACTTTGAGCGGGAAGTGGCGCCTCCTGCGAGTGTTATTACATGCTGTCTTCGTTTATAAAATCTCTTAATGCCTCTTTATTCTTCTTCAGCATACTTCAGCAACTTGTTACTCGTTAAATAGTTTTTCAAACTCACCTTAGTTAAAAAAGCGTTTTCACTCGCCGTTTGCTTTTGTTTTTAATTGGGAAAACGATACAGAAAAACGCAAAAAAATTGAAAAAACTCCATTATCAAAATATTTCAGTAGAACCTGAAAATCCGAATGCATTCACATAAAAACGTTCGAAGAGTTTTTTGTTTCGAAAATCATTTTTTATCTAATTCCATGAACAAAATTCTAGTACGAAAATATAACTTGAAACTGTCTAAAAACTCTTTGAAAAAAACAACCCAATTGCTTGGGTGGTATTACCTGTAATTATTTTTACCCCAATTTTCGATTATTTTTGTTTGTCCTAAAAGCATTTATTTTCCGACCAACAGTACTCAAGAACATTTAGAATAATCCTTCGCAACTCAGCTTTTAATCCACAAGATCCACAATTGTCTTACCGTCCATTATTAATACTACTCTTACTTCAACGTATTAATCAATTATTACAATAACAATTATTACAACAATAATACAATTTTAATTACACATTTGCACAATTACTCCATTTAAATTCATTTATTTTTATTTTAATGCTTATGCAATTAGAATTTAGGTTTATACCCATCCTAATCCAACTCAAATTTTTAACAAGTAGAAAGTGTGACAAAAACAAAACAAATTTCTGAGAAATATCTTACTGTTCCTTGCGACGAGCTCCATCACTGCTTGTGAGATCGGCTAGGTACTTCGTCACCTGAATGCAAAGTTCGATTTAACGAGCAGACGAATCTCCGACTACATTTCATTTTTTCCTTAAATTCTAAGGGTAAGGATAAGGATAAAGGACGGCGTTACTCAATCCTTTTTGGGATGCGCCATGCATTCTACTTCTACGGGATGTCGTGGAGCCGACATGAATGCGTATTTGGCAATTCAATGACTTGCGGTGGCCAGCCGATGAACAAGTCAGCGCTCTATCCTTCCCAGACAATCTGGTACCAATTCCCCGACCCCGGAGGGATGGAAGGCTTGGTTGGCCTGGGCGGGAAATCCGAACCAGGAACCTGGTATCGGGTGCACGCGACAGCCGGCGCCTCCTCCGACTGCGCTACACGCGCCCGAATTCTAAGAAATAAGGAAAATTGCAAAATTCTGAATACACTGTTTTTTTTTCTTCGCAGAAGTGCACAAGCTAACCAGACGTAATCTAGTCATAAATTAGGGTGATTACATGTATACATGCAAGGTGGGAAATGAGCAAATTTTGTCACCGAAAAAGGAATGAAACGGGTTAAATTTTGACCGAGTCCGTAGTCCTGTTTAGTCACTTTAAAGTTTATGTTGAAATAGAAATAAGGTGCGAAACCAAGACTAATATCAAGCGAATACTCAGGGAGAAGTTGCTCGTGTGAACTCTTGCACAGCCTGTAGCAACACCCACCTTGGAGTTTGCGTCCATCGGACGTCGCAGAGTGCGGTGAGCGTTCGCGGAATCGCTGCTCGTCCGTGGGCTACGTAGCTGGAATGATAAAAAACCTATGTTCGGCTTATCACCGCTCAAATCACGAGAAAGCGGCGGCCGTCGCAAGCGAAAGCGACGGTTAACAACCAACATACCACAGCACTCATCGAGAGAAGGAAGAAGGAGGGAAGAATGGGCACGTAAGTGAGACCTGATATACAATAAATGAAGGACTGGTAGAAATGGGATGCAGCTGCTGAGCGCGCGCGAACCCGCTTCAGAATTATTCACGTGAAGTACTTTTAGCTCCACATTCTAGTACAGTAATGTCGAGCATAATCACCTGCCTCCAAGCGTTGTGGCTGATTTGGGGTGCGTGGCGCATCCGCAAATCGCTCTGTGTAAAAATCGATAATGTCGATCAATATTAAACGGCTCATTAATAGTGCTTAGTCGCTGTGAAGCCCATGCAACACCTACAACACCCGCGCGACATAAGCTCAAACAAGCTGCGCTACGCTCGTCAAAATCGGTAGTATCCACTGATAATATAATATTTACCGAATGTGAAGTTCGTCATAGTACGGCCATACAGAAATCGATTGCAATCGATCGGTCGACCGATGTATGTAGCACATATGTAATGAAGGCCTTTCAAAGTTATTAATTTTGCTCGCACACAAGGAAACACTAAGCAAATGGGTAAAGCTTTTTACGGACAGTTTTAGGTAAATGTGTAAAATATAAGATAAAAGTAAAATATCGGACGATAGAATAACAATAAACGAAAACGATCACGAAAAATGCTATTAATTGTATGGTGATAAAGGATAAAAAACAGCGTCAAAAGGACCCCAGTTGGGATGCTATTTGCAATAGCAACCTTAAAACAGTTAGTTGAAAAGTATAAACAGTAAAAAAAAAATAAGCAGCTCACCGGCAAGCTCAACAATCTTCCAGCCACTGGCAATTTGGATGGAAAATATTTCTAAGGTTTAAACATAGGAGCTGAACAAATTTACTGCATTGACAGGAATTAAAATTCTATGCCCACATTTATGGATCCAATTACTTTTCCAGTTGTTCATCTAAAACCAAAGCCATAAACTGAATACACTAAATATATTGGAATATAAAAATAAAAAAATCTAATTAAAATTTAAGCTCTCCTTTTTTGAATTTGTAACTTTCAATATATAGCTAATATAGAGGATGGAAACGCCAAAAACCCAAGAATGTTTTCAAACTAAACACAAAGAAAATTGTTGCTGTGCTATCGAACATATTTTGCTGGGCAATTCAAAAATGAACGATAGTGACGACACGTGAGAAGGCGCGGCGGTGAATAATATTAAAAACCCACAAAAATAAAAAAAGATGACAGAAGTTTAGCGCAAAAAGTAGCCGAGTTTGCATTACTCAGACCATAGCACAAAACAATAAAAAATTTTATAAAAATAAAACCGCAAACTGCTTACGTTGAACACAACGAAAACAAAACTAAGCTTATCATTGTAAGAAACGAAATAATTCAGTACCTCATTAACGAATTCGGTGAAGAAATAAAACGCTGAAATATTGTTAAAAGAGAAATCCAGACCAGACACGAGTACTCGTATTTTGAACTACACTGTTATTTATGAAAAATGGATAGCACAGTGCGAATAGCAATAAGAGAAATACAAATAAAAAAGCTACAATTAAAAAAAGAATAAAAAGAGAAAGATAGATATAAAAAAGATACAAATTCAATACAAAATTCTGACTAACGATAAGTGAAGAATTATAAAAGGACAGTAGAGAATACCTAGAAAGTGAGAAAAATAAATCAGGGCAGATAAACTCAATATGAATATGTATGTAGAAATAAAGATTAAGGTTGAAGCAGAGCGTTAACAAAGTTACCTTTAGGATGCGCCACACCTTCTACTTTTGCGGGATTTCGTGGATTCGCGATTTGAATGCGTATTTGGCCATTCATTGGCTTACGGTGATCAGCCGATGAGCAATTCAGTGCTTCTCATCGCAGAAAAGTCCGGGACCAATTCACCGACCCCGGCTGATGGAAGGCTTGGTTAGCCTGGGCGGGATTTGGAACAAGAACCTGGAACCAGCAGCAATCTATGACAGGCTCGATCGCACTGCCCTAGAAAATAAGTGTAATGGAAAAATACAATTAAAATCTGTATGACTACATAGTGAGCGCGTGTAGCGCAGTCGGACGGGGTGCCGCCTGTCGCGTGCACCGGATACCAGGTTTTTGGTTCGGAATTTTCACCCAGTCCAACCAAGCTTTTTATCCCTCCGGGGTCGGCGAATTGGTATCAGACTTGCCTGGGAAGGGCAGAGCGCTGATTTGTTCATCGGCTGGCCACCGCAAGTCATTGTATGGCCAAATATACATTCAAGTCACCTCCACGACATCTCGTAGAAGTATGTAGAATGCACGGCGTATCTCAAAAGGATTGGATAACGCCGTCCTCTATCTTTTATCCTTACGACTATATAGTACATACTGCAGTGCAATCAAACCGCTTCTAGGAAAGGGACAACCGTGAGGTGAGTGCAACCCGCCGCTATGGACCCAAGCAATGTGTATGAAATAGTGAACCTTAATTTCGCATGAACAAATAATTTTGGCAAATTGAACAATAGGGCTCGAAGTTTGAATGTCATGTAAATGAGACAAAAAATTAGAACTCTAAAAGAGGAAAAATACGCAAAACTAGGACGAACATGTAAT
Source organism: Heligmosomoides polygyrus bakeri (assembly GCA_947359475.1). Classification (NCBI taxonomy): domain Eukaryota; kingdom Metazoa; phylum Nematoda; class Chromadorea; order Rhabditida; family Heligmosomidae; genus Heligmosomoides; species Heligmosomoides polygyrus. Next base: position 97,364,120 of record OX375867.1, on the reverse strand, counting down.
AATACGGTGTTACCTTACCAACTTACCCAACATTAGCGGGCGTCAGGTTTGATGGCGGCCTCGGAGATATGTAGTAATAATACAATTTGATGAAGCACTGTGCAAAATTGCTACATTTCACTGGTTAATTATTATAAGCAAAATAAATCTGAAAAGCAGCCAAGAAGAAAAGGAAATATGAAGCTAAACAAAAAATATGCAGCAATTGTGCAAAAATGGAGAGATGATAGAAAAATTAAGGAACATCGCCAATAATCGTCTCCTACATAGCCCACCTTATGGCGAAGATTTCTCCTGGGGAAAAATTGGTGAGTGCACGCTGGCAAGTCATCGAACTGACGGCTAATCCCGGCTGGGTTCGAGGCGTCACCGGTAAAGCGATTCTCGTGCTGACAGAATCTGCTGATTTCGACAGTAGATACAGACGAAGAAACGCATCGAAGCGTGAGGAGACTTCGCCGGCCGCCGGCGAATTCACCCACCTGGCTGACGACGACGGTGGTGTTGCTACCTGTCGTTGTCCCCAAGTGGGGGCTCAGTGCCGACCGGCGCGAACGGTACCTCCTGCCAGTGTGTGTGTGTACAGTTCTCATTAACTCGCGACTAACCCTCACAATGTTCGTCTAAACAGTGCGGTCTCCTAAGCTGTTGTTGGTGGCGCGCGTTCGTGTGGAGTTGTACTTGTAAGCGGAATCAGCTGAGAAAATCAAGGCAGTACGGTAGCCGTACCGTGATGACGTTAAAAGATCTGCTAGGCGTGAACGTTTCTGGAAAGGTTTGTTGATTCGAGCATGGATGCATTTTCAGGCACGAACTTGGACTAGAATAAAATACAGTGGATGATGAAAAAATAATAAAAGACGGCGTTATCCAGCGTCAGCGCTTTATCCTTCGCAGACAAGTCCGGTACCAATTCGCCGACCCCGGAGGGATGGAAGGCTTGGTTGTCCTGGGCGGGAAATCCGAGCCAGGAACCTGGTAGCAGGTGCACTTCACAATCGGCGCCTCCTCCGATTGCGCTACACGCGCCCATAAAAAGCGACAGTCTTGAATCAATCAGTTTGTGGAATAGACCATGTACTCCACTTTTACCTTATTGGGTAGGATCTGGGTAGGCTCAAGAATTGACCCTCCGACTACGCTCTACATTTTGACAAATTTCCATAACAATGCTAGATTGTTCTCCACAAAAAACAAAAAAATGCGGGTTAAAATAAAAGTATCAAGGTAGGCTTTAGTAAGTCTTTTTGTATGATGTGCCACGCATTCTACTTCTACGATGGAGGCTAGGAGAACGACTTGCGATGGCCAGCCGATGACTAATAAGACAGTGCATAATCCTTCCCAGACAAGACTTTCTTTCTTTTTTCTTTCGTTCTTTATTACATGAACATGCCATGTGAATCAGTAAAGCAAAAAATCAAGAAAGCTAACAAAACGGAAGTGCAGAAAAACTGTGACATAACACAAAAAGCACAGAGAATTTAAAAATTCAAGTAACTGCCCAACAACTTGACGAAAACTTTGGAATCATAAGGAACGCATGTTTTCCTGCTCATCTTTACAAAGTCGGAACCCGCACTATAGAAGCACCTATTTACGTGAACTACCGTGAGTAGTGGAATTCCTTTCCTCTCCAAGAGGAGGTAAAGACAGACTTGACATACTAATTCCGGTACCAAATCCGGGAAATTTCTGATCTGGTACCAATTCCCCGATCTCCAAGCGGTGGAAGACCTGAGTAGCTTGGGGAACTTCAACATTGAATCGGAGTGAATACGAAAGTTGCCATCTCTTCCAACTACGCTTCCACTAAATTTCGCTTCCAATAAAACAATATGAAAAAGTATGGACAGCCTGCCGGTTCAGTTTGTAGAGGTGAATGAAATAAAGGGACTCGGTAAAGTGAATTTTCAAGCAACAGGATATCCGTTCTTATGGAGGGGCCCGTGCGTACAAGGAGCTCCAGAATATGCCTTAACTAGGGTATCTGTGTCAAAGTTGACCAAATCCTGACTTCCCTCCCCCATTCAGTAGCTTTCGTTGGGGTCTGGACGGACCCATGGACCCACATCCTAATATCTGCAGGCATATCCTTTAAACGATACCCTTTTTGCTGAGCTTCTTTACTTAATATGAGCGCTTCTAGCGGCATACGCGAATAATCCGAGTAACTCAGCCGCGTAGTAGCGCGCTCGGAGAGGTGCCGACAGCCACATTCACACGATTCCAGGTTCCTGGTTCGGATTTCCCGCCTAGACCAACCTAGGCTTTTTTTTCCTCCTCCGAGGCGGGCCAGTTAGTATCAGATCAGTTTGAGAAGAAGTAAACACTGACTTGTCCACCGGCTTCCTATCACAAGTCATTACAGGCTAAATACGCATTCAAACTGCCTCCACGACATCCCTTTGAAGTAGAATAGTAATAGTAGTCTTAGCTGTAAAAAAGGCATGCAACGAAGATGCGGTAAATAAAGATAAAGGTCGGCGTCATTAATCCCTTTTGGGATGCGCCACGCATTCTACTTCTACGGGACGTCGTGAAGGCAATTTGAATGCGTATTTGACTATGCAATGGTTTGAGGTGGACTGCCAACTTCGACATAAACCGAAGCGACAATTGCTTTGCAACAATCTAGTAGTTCTCTCATCTGAGGAAGAAAACGCTCTGAAGGCTTCCGAGTAATTTCTTGTCATTCGGGACAATAGCGTCATTTCAGGACGCCATAAAAACGTTGACTAAAATGAGAGCGTTTGCGCTTTCGCAAACAAATCTGACGGTGACTCCGACGGAATTCCGGCAGCTCTTCCGAATGGCTCTAGATTCAGAATTTGCGTACCTTGGCAACTCAGAAGCCACTAGACGCAAGGAGTTTTTGAACAGACGTCTTTCATCTCTACCGACGAAAAAATCTAATCAGGTGCCAGATTCTTCAAGGACTTACATAAATTTAACGGAGAAATTACAGCCGAAATTCTTGATAACCCCAACATTTCACCATGTTGCCTGTTTATAAGCTGCGTTAATTCGCGTTTTTCCGGACTTTCGGCTGTAATTTTCCCGTTAAATCTCTGTAAGTCGTTGATGAATCCGATCCCAGGATGCCCTGATGGAAACCGACATTACTGGAGAGACCTTCGAGAAGTCCCCGTCGTCACAACTTTGAAGGCGGTTCATTTGTGACAGTGACCGGCTTCTGCAGCAGCGGAATGCTGAACTGGACTGGCAGGCCTGTTCTTCTGGCAGCAAACCAATGGAGAACATGTGGGGGATCGACAAATCTACGCGAATAACCGACAGTTCAATGACGCGGTGGCGATTTTGATTACATGGGACACCAGCGGAGACAAAGTCATCCAAACCTTGTCAATTGCATGAATAATACGATACATGATGTTATAAGAAGTAATGGTGGTCCGATCGACTTTTGAATTTGGTAAAAAGTTCGTTTTTCACAAGTGAGTACATACTTTTGAAACACCCATTTTCAACCAATTTTCCAAAAAAAAATCTGATTCTCGGATGAGACGAAAAAAAATTTTTGAAAGCGAGTGGTTACCTATTTTCGACTACGAGGAATCTAGAGGAGCTGGTGCAGGCCTGCAGAAATAAACGCGAAACGAGAAATGGGTAAGTTTTGAAGTGGATACGTACTTTTGAGACGCACTGTATAAAGAATATAAAATCAACGTTTTTGAAGCTGTTTCACCTCCAAAAAAAATCAAATGTTATCGAATTAACATTGATGATTTTAACACAATAGAAATACTATAACACCTCCCTTTTCATTGATAAGCCAAAGGCAAGATGTTATAGCAAGAAATGTTTGTCTAGAGACGTGTGGCGAAGCCAACCACTTTGAGGAAGGGCATGAATATGTATTTTTATCCTTTATTTACTTTTGCGCTGCTTCGTTTTTGAGAAATGCAAGAAAGTTGCGAGAATTCGTGGACCATTGGGATAAAGGAGACAAACAGAGAACACCCTCCTCGGAGTATAGCTATAAGGTGGCAAATGCCTTCGTGTTTCAAGAAGACTGATCATGCGAGAATCTATACACTCTGGGAGCACCATGGGATGAGCGAGCGACAAACTATGCCGAGAATTGTTGCTGCGGACGTCTTCACACTGATTGGCAACATTACGCCGAGATGGTTAGAAGAAGAAGTTCCCTGGCAGCTTAGTCATGCATGCTTTCGCCAAGCCACGCATGTGACACGGCAATCGTTATCGCGATTCAACGGAATGAACACAAAAACTCGGTCGGAAGAAACATTTACATGCGCATAACAACGAGTGAAGCCAGAAGAGCATGCATGGCCTCGATGGGAAAGGCTGTCCGGCAGCTAAGCACCTCGAAGCTTCTAATAGCTTCGTCTTAGGAGCTTCGACGGCGGATTTGCGCAAACCTTTCGCAAACAAACTCCACGATAAAGCAGAGTGGTAAAAAAAGATAAAGGTCGGCGTTGCCCAATCCCTTTTGGGATGCGCCACGCATTCTACTTCTACGGAACCTCGTGAAGGCAATTTGAATGCGTATTTGACTATGCTATGGTTTGAGGTGGACTGCCAACTTCGACATAAACCGAAACGACAATTGCTTTTGCAACAATCTAGTAGTTCTCTCATCTGGGGAAGAAAACGCTCTGAAGGCTTCCGTGTAATTTTTCTCTGTCATCGAAACGCCTAAAATATCTTCATTGTCATTCGGGACAATAGCGTCATTTCAGGACGCCATAAAAACGTTGGCTAAAATGAGAGCGCTAACGCCTTCGCAAACAAATCTGAAGGTGACTCAGACGGAATTCCGGCAGCTCCTCTGGAGAGCTCTAGACTCACCAGGGAAGGGTCTCAGGCATAGGTCTGAACGAGGGAAATGAATAGTACTGCGAGAATCTACACCCTTCGTATAGTAGAAAAACATGTTTCGTTTTTGCTGAATCCTTGAAACAAAAGAGGCCCTCGAAGGTAGGGTACAGCATAGCACCGTCAGCACGTGGCAACGTGCATACGTGCGCACGCTAAACTACGGAACGTGGCGAAACTTTGCGGCAAGCGATTTGGTGGCTCAGCAGGGTGCCACGCAGCTTCACAGGTGCTGGGCCAGATGATCGTCTCCCACACTATGCACTAATTTTGCACTAATTTTATGATCGTTGCTGCCTTCACTCTAAATTGTGAAAAGGGTCAGGTTCGTGAATAACACCCCATATAACCCCTATAGACAAAGTTTGGGTGAAAACGGTAACCACGACCTTACCATCGGTCACCCATGCCTACTGTAACTTCCTTATTCCAGCGAAATATCAAAAACGGATGTCAGATTCGTGATCATCTCCCCCATATAACCCCATAGACGAAGGATCGAGGAAATCGGTGATTATGACCTCGACAGCCCTAGTCATCCGTACTTGCTGTAACCCGTACCTGCTGTGAGGTCAGTGTTTAGCAACCGCTGAAAACACACAAAACGTTGTATAACACAAAAAGTGAGAGAAGTGAGTGAAGCGCAGCTCATGTAAACCCTTATTTGACAAATTGGAGTGAACTAAATGTTGTAGGAGATGTGTAGGAAAAGGCTTATTTAAATCGCCATTAAGGCACTATTGTAATTTCACGACTCCAAAGGAGGAAAAAAAGTTGTAGCACAAGATTCGCCCAGGGGGCTTATTTGCGGTGCTGATCACGAATCTGACATCCGTTCTTGGTATTACGCTGGAGTACGGAAGGTTACAGTAGGTATGGGCGACTAATGGTAAGGTCATGGTTACCGTTTCCGTCCAAACTTTGTCTATAGGGGTTATCTGAGGTGTTGATTACGAATCTGACCCTTTTCACAATTTAGAGTAAAATAAATGTGTAGGATATGTGTAGTGAGCAAATTGGTAAAGGAGGCAACGGTCATGAAAAAGTGCGAAAATAGTGCCTAGCACCGGGATCGAACATCTGACCTAGCACCTGTGAAGCTCCGTCGCACCCTGCTGAGCCACCGACCCGCTTGCCGCAGTCTTTCGCCACGTCCCATATACCAGCGAGCGCACGTGCTGACGGTGCGCTACTGTACCCCGCCCTCGAGGGCCCGTACTCTTTTGGTTCAAGGACTCAGCAAAAACGAAACGTGTTTTTCTACTACTATATGAAGCGTGGAGATTCTCGCAGTACTATCCATTTCCCCCTGTTCAGACCTACGCCTGACACCCTTCCCTGGTCAGAATTTCCTAGGCAGTTTCCTGGGCAATTTAAAAGTCACTAGACGCAAGGAGTTTTTGAACAGATGGAAAAGTTTCACTACTTGAGCCACTTACGCTCAATGCTAACGTCCTTTAAGGAACTCAAGTGAATGAAAGCTCCCTGAGCCCGCTGAATCTGTTCAGTAAGCTCTCCTAAGGTGAAAAAACTTGCGGACAACCTGGCCCCAGAAAAGTGACACTAAGAAAGACATAGCCAAAATGTGCTACAGTACTTCAGATGCAAAGTTCTGTGTCCTGCCCAGATCAAACAAGCCTTCCTCTCCTCTGGCGCCGGCGAAATAGTATTGCTGCTTGACTAGGAAGGATGAAATCCATCGCCTATCGGATGCAGAGGTGTGCGTAAATAAAATTTGAAATTTCGTAAATCGTAAATCGTAATTACGGAAAAATCGTCGTAAATCGTAAACCGTAAATCGTAAGAGTTACCTTACTGTAGTGTAGTACAACTAAATTTCCAGAGGGATTTTTCAGCTGATGTTAACCAGATGGGGTTCAGTATTTATTTGTTGCATTATTTTCACCTCAAGCTGAACAGTTTTCTTACCAAACTACTTTCCCTTTTCACGTCTTCTTACTGGTAAGACAACTTTCAAATGAAACTTTACACTTTCCAAGACAGTCGACAAAACTGTAGGCTTAAAAACTTTACCTTAGTCTTTGAATGATATTCCAACAAAACCCTGCATCGTTTGAATATTCATCAAACTCCTAAATTGCTGCCAATTTTTTAGCTTGCGTATTACTCTAGTAATAGCGAAAAGTCGCTGTCAAAATCACAATAAAAAAATTATTTTACCACTGACCAAAGCGGGGAAAACAGCCACTGTGCATGTAGTAATCCAATAAACATACTGAGTCATACGACGGGATTACACCATGCATTCAGAGTGAGCGCATGGCGCAATTCCATCGTGTGACGCATTGCAAGTTCTCAGCTTTTCTACATTTTGAAATTATTCCATGAGCATTCCATAGTAGACGGATAAGAGAGTTTTGGCTGCCATAACATTATGATCATTGGTCAGTGGTGAAATGACCATATTTCTTGGATAACTTTTGTAGTCGCTTTAAAATGGGAAGGTTAACGTATTCCTTAAGGTAACCTTCTTAAGTTCCTCAGTTTGACTCCATAGACAAGACAATTTTCATTTAGAAAGTATCTATTCTGATTTAAAAGTAACCCTGTTTGATCTGAGTTGGGAAGAACGCGGAACAAGTTAGAACAGGATCAGTTTGCGCTTGCAGAAGTCCATTTTAAACGCGGAAAGTGAATTAGACCGCTGCAGGAAGGTACTGGCACAGAGGGTTCCAAGAAAGTACCTCAGCGCAATATTCGAATTTAGAAGCTCTGTTAATTGTAGAAAGATTGGAGCGAAGGCATTTCGTGTCTTTAATAATTTTAATAATAATAATAATATTATTACATTATCTTTAATAATAATTTTACATTTCTTTATGTTTTATATTTAAGAGTGCTCACAAGTTCTGAACCATCGATCGACAATATCAGCTGTCGGTGGGGGGGGGGGGAGGGAAGTAGCGTAATCCCACCTAGAGCACTGGTTTTCTACGGAAGTTTGCTTGCACTTGTCCGATTTCGAAAACGAATGCAATACTGCACTACTATTTAGAAATTCTCTGCACTCGCTCGGGCTGCTCTTCATCAGCTCTGTAACGAACGCTTGTTTCGAGAGTCTGCAGCATCCTAGGCCGATCAGATAGGGTGACCATAAACTCAATCACACCACCGAAAAGGAAAATCAAAACTGCCAAAAACCAGTTGAGCTTTTGTTGAAATGCTGCGCGTTTGGTTTTACTGCACTTTGTGCATCACTTTGCTCTTCCGCCCTATGAACTACAATGCAAACCGATAGAAACATTAGTGGTTCATCCTTTCCACGTGAAAACAGCAGCTTTCTAGATCCCGTTTACAGTCACGAATGATGTTCGCGATTTGGATTTGCGTCAATTCTATTAGTTAGGATTAGCATGAATATATTATAAGCAATTGACTAAACCTCACTACCAAACAGGACGTGAATCTAGAACACTCGTCTCTTTTTCTCTAGGAAGGTGATAGTCGGATTCGAGAAACCTGTGCATAGGACAGTGCCTTCTACCACAGTAACACATTTGAGTATCAAAAACAACTCCGAAGGGGAGCGGTAATGAGCTATAAGAGGGGACCATTAGAGTGGGCACCATTTTATAACCCAGTCTACATAAATTTGGACGCCAGCTGGTTTTCGATCAAAGACCACATTTACGAAAATTTACGACTTACGACCCAAAATGTCGTAAATCGTAAATCGTAAAAAATTCGGCAAAAATAGCCGTAAATCGTAAAATCGTAAATCGTAATTATCGTAACACACCCCTGATCGGATGGATAGCGCAAATCGTGATGTAAGCCGAATGCGCATTCAAACCTTCTCGAATAGGTAGAATACGCGGCGCACTCCGACGATGGGTTGATTAACGCCGACATCTATCACTTATTCTCATCGCTCATAAGGAGAGGTCACTTCGAAGCTAGCCGCACGCCTTCAATAAAAACTGTTGTCTTCTATTAAATAAAATGTTCAAAAGCCGTTCTTTGGGAAATACCGGATATCAGTAGGGCTTCTCCCAGAGTATGCGAGACTCCGCCCGAAGCACTAGACGAACTACAGGTTCTAAACGACGTTAGAAAAGCCTTTCTTATTACGTACAATACAGTACATTTTGTAAATATATAAATAAATAAAGATGAAAGAAGAACAGAACATTTATTGAGCCAAAAGAGACGAAAAATAGGTGCAACAAAAGAGTGCAGCAAAACTTGCCTTTTTAATATTAAAAAAATCAAAACATTGAAATTATTGGACACCTTACGCTGGCTTTTTGAAGATTAGCTAAAGTGACTTTTTCCTTGCTTTGCATAAAGTGGAAATTGATTTTTTTCCAAGGCGATTTTTTAGTGCGTTTGCTGAAAAGAAGAAGAGAAAGAGGAAGGTAGGCAAGAATGATTTTCTGTGAAAGATGCGCCATGCACTCCACCTCGGTAAGTAGGGTTTTAATGGTATTTACTCCATCCAATAACTTGTGTTGGCCAATCCGTAAACATATTTGCGCACTACCTTTTGCAGAGAAATAAGGATAAGGATAAAGGACGGCGTTACTCAATCCCTTTTGGGATGCGCCAGCGCATTCTACTTCTACGGGATGTCGTGGAGGCGACATGAATGCGTATTTGGTCATACAATGACTTGCGGTGGCCAGCCGATGAACAAGTCAGCGCTTTATCCTTCCCAGACAAGTCTGGTACCATTTCACCGACCTCGGAGGGATGGAAGGCTTGGTTGGCCTGGGCGGGAAATCCGAACCAGGAACCTGGTATCGGGTGCACGCGACAGTCGCGCCTCCTCCAACTGCGCTACACGCGTCCTTGCAGAGAAATATGAAACAAATTCTCCGATTGGGAGACCCCGATAGTTTTGTTAACCAAATATGTAATCCTCGATTCGTGGTGACATATCACTGTCAGCGCTACCCTCGACACTACGCTTTCAGTTGCCAGATTAACAAATAAGCAAATAAATAATGAATAGGAAAATAGTACTTTGACATACAGGATCAAGCGCCTAGTTTGGGCAAAATTACCAAATTTATGTGTGAAGAACATCCTATCCTTCAGGTAAACGATAAAGGATAAGAGACGGCGTCACTCAATCCCATCTGGGGTGGGCCACGCATTCTTCCTCTATGGGAACCCGTGGAGGTAATTTGAATACGTATTTGGTCACACAATGACTTGCGGTGGCCAGCCGATGAACAAGTCTGGTACCAGTTCACCGACCCAGGATGGATGAAAGGCTTGGTTGGCTTTGGCGAGAAATCCAGACCAAGAACCCGGTATTGGATGCACGCGACAGCCGGCACCTCTTCCGACTGCGCTACACATACCCTATTCTACCCTCATTCTTCAGAGTGGTTTGAAGTATTGATGCTTTCCCCGTAGATCGACTCACAGGCTCAATTAATACAAAAAGCGGCCATTATTTCCGCATAGCGCCGCAGTGGTCGTTTGTCGTGTGAAGTGACATTTGTGAGAAGTCGAATCGCTTAAAAAGCTGATCGCAAATCAAACACGGACAGGGTGATGGTCGAGGAAAAACCCGTGAATTCGCCATGCGACATCCGCCATAGTGTCTGTGGTGGGTGCACTTTGGCTATTCTAGCATCGAATTGAATCAGAACACGCACTTATTCGATGCTTCGTTGCTGTTGTAGCTGCTTGTTCTGCTCATCGATTATTCAGCGCTCGGCACAACTATGTGAGCACAGTGGCATGGAGCCTTCTGCGGGGAAAGCGCATCTCACGATCGAATAGCTTCCCAGTAAAATAGAGGGTGAAGGACAAAGGACGGCGTTACTCAGTGCCTTTTAGGGTGCGCCACGCATTCTGTTTCTATCGGGTGTCGTGGAGGTGATTTGAATGCGTATTTGGTCACACATGCAATGACCTGCGGTGGCCAACCGATGAGCAAGTCAGCGCTATATCCTTCCCAGACAAGTCTGGTACCATTTCACCTAAACCGGAGGGATGGAGAGCTTGCTTGCCCTAGACGGGAAATCCAAACCATGAACCTGGTATCGAGTGCACGCGACAATCGGCACTTCCTCCGACTGCGCTACACGCGCTCCGAGTAAAATACGGGATGAAATAGATAAGCACGATGTTAATCTCTCTGGTTGAGATGAGCCACGCACATTCCATTATCCTCCGCGCTATTCTGTAGAAGAAGGTACTCTTCTACAGTATAGCGCGGAAAATATTGAAATGTGCATTTGGCGTACACATAAGTGACTGCGGTGGCCAACAAATAAAGAATTCCTTGTTTTTCCATTCTCAGATAAGTCTGGTCCTGGATGAAAAACTCGAATGTTGATTCACGGTGCCGACGACAGCCGGCGCCTTTTTCCTCTGCGCTATAACGCCTCTTTATGAAATATTAGTAACAGTAATATGCAGACAAGAAACACGTACTTTTATTGACAGGACTAGCCCAACAGAGGGAGTGGATCAAAAAATGTGCGACGAGCTTACAAACAGGAAGATCTTTTGAATAAAACGGTCTCATAAGATAAGCTTTAGCGGTGCATCGGACTGAAACAAGTTCGCGTCCAAGAATTGATAGGGACGCTACCCCACCATCAACATTCCGCCACTGAATGTAGAGCTCCGCCCAGGAGAAAATCATGATGGTTTGGAAATCACACCAGTCTCACCGACCGAAATTGGTCAAGAATAATGAGCCATGTCACGATATTATTATGTTTTCGTCGAAGCACGAATCCTATTGCTGTGCTTAAGAAGACGCTGTTGGTGTGTGCGTATTGATCTGCCAGGTTCGATTCCCCTTCTAGACTACATCACCAGCTCGGTAAGCCAGCAGCAAGTAGAATGTTACGTGCCGCGGTTGTTACGTGCGGTCAAACAGCGCCGGTGGTGTACGGCGAACATCGCTGCCCGGAGAGCAGAAGATGCGGGTTCGAGTCCCGCCTGGCGCAAGAGTTTTGATCGCAACAAAACATCCCGTAACAACATATAGCAAGTAGAATGGTTAAGAGGACTAAAATTCTGCCTTGTTTATCATGTGAAACTGTAGCCATTCTTCGATAAATGGTATATCTGCGATATATTGTGAAAGTGGAAAGCGTGGCGCATCCAGAGGAGCGTGATTTAACCCGACCCGACCTGTACTACAAATGAAGCTCACCATCTTCAGACTCCGATGCCTGGAAGGGTTTGTAATTAAGCTAACCTACTGGTATTCTAGGCCATCTCCTGGCCTCAATCCCCTCCCCCATCTAATCGTACTCCCCACGCCGCACTCCGGTCAGCTGGTGGCGAGACCATTTGCCCCATCGCGAACTCACTTTCCGACGCAATCAATTCAGGAATTCGTCCCCGCTCCCGGTGACCGCTGGCCGCCATTCTCGCCGCCACGTCCCGAACCTCTCCCCGTCATCCGCCACCCAGCGTACACACAGACGACGACCAGAAGATATGGTCGAAATCTCTGGCCGTCGCCATACATATAGACGAGACACGCCGCGTATCTCGGTCAATCGTCGTACACTACGACCGTCATTAAATTCGCTGAAACCGCCACCGCCACCGCAGCACATCGCATATCGTCGAGACGAGCCAGCTATACTGCGCACTCGTTTTCAGTAGACGGTATAGCTACAGTAACTTCGGAGGCGCAGAAAAGTATCGAAAGCGCGGCTTAAGCCAATAGTTCGGTGATGGTAGATGGTGGTAACAAAGACATCAGTTCATCTCCCGCTTATGTTTAAATAAAAAATAAACAAATTGAAAGTTTTTAAACGAGGAAAATTCAACAAGTAAAGACTCAGGTTCATTCCGGTTTTCAGTTACAGATTAATTTTAGGAATTTTAAAATTAATAGGTATGATAGGTTAGAACATAGAATGTTGTTGGTTTTAAACTCAAGCTATAAAAATATGTAAATAACAAAAAGTATAAATATAATACATGAAATTAAGCAATAATAAAATAATAAATAACAAAATATTTCAAAAAAATAGAAGACGTAAGTCCCTAGTGCTAACCGCAATATAAGATCTACTTTCTCCATGAACCGAACAGTAACCGAATTCCTGAAATTAGTATTAAGAAATACGTGTTACCAAACATCTTAAGACAGTATAAATTTCTTTTTGACAGGCATACCAGAAAGCTCACCAGTGTTTGGTTTGTTCAATCGCTGTTGCACTAACCATTTATAAATATTAGATAGGGTTTCTCAAAAAAGTATACACTGTTTGAAAGGTGATAACGTTACTTACAGTAAAGGTACTGAAAATGTTAAGAGCATATACGAAAACTGAAGAAAATAGAAATTTTCCGACGTATGAGCGGGATAGAAAGCGCCATGCACTCGTTGAAATTTAGCATTTTTCACTCGATTGATTGTGTTTCGCTTGAATACTTGTTATAATTTTTTCACAAAGTGAACTATCGATTGATTTGCCATCCTTTTAATGTTTAACACTTAAAACACACTATGGCTTGCGAAGAATGCAGGTACTATTTGAAAGGTTCTAACATCGCTGTTAGTGAAACTTTTGAAGATGTTTGAGACTCAAATGCAAGCGCAATGTAACGAGATCTCTGTGACGTGCAAATAATTAAGATTGCGCCACGCCCCCGCATGAAACCTTCCATTCCAGTCTCGATTGATTGTGCATGGGCTGAATGTTTGTTACAATCTTGTCACTACTTAGCCACATTAACCTGTGCTGTGCTTCTCTTAACGTTTAAAACTTAACAATCACTGAAAGACATGCGACATACGAGTTTATTGATTGCACAATCTATTAGGTTGTAACGAATTGAATGGCACTGGCTCGCGCCATTTTTTGGCGCGTCTTTACGCGTTTGATCAAGAACAAACCGTAACATGTGACATATCATTTAGACGCGCAAACTTTGCTCTACCGGAGAGTACCAAATTTTCTATGTAAAAGTGGGAAAACTTTAGAGTTTTATTGACCTTTTTGCAGATGGACAAAAGGGTAATCCGAGGCATTTACTTGTATGAATTCAAGCTGGGCACTACAGCTAAGGAGGCGGACGAGAAGATCAACGCCGCATTCGGTTAAGGATGTTCCACAATTCGGACGGCGTATCGTTGGTATCAGAAGTTCCGGAATGGAGATGAGAGCTTGGAAGAACATGAAGGTCGTGGGAGGCATAGTGATGTTGATGAGGACAAGCTGAGAGATGTGGTAGAGGAGGATCCACACAAAGGTACCAGGGAGATAGCGAAGGTTCTTGGCGTCAGGCTCAACACAGCTGCCCGGCATCTGAAGGAAATTGGAAAAACCAAAAGACTGGAAAGATGGGTGCCTCACGAGCTGTCTGAGGAGCAAAGAAACCGACGATATGAGATCTCGTCCGCACTGCTTCTACGGAACGAAACGGACCCATTCCTTGATCGCATCGTAACCTGTGACGAGAAATGGATAATGTACGACAACAGGCGACGATCGGCACAGTGGGTGGACAGCGATGAGAGCCCCAAGGTTTTTGCGAAGCCGGAATTGCACCAAATGAAAGTAATGGTGACAGTATGGTGGTGTTCGCTGGGAATTATTCACCACAGCTTCCTCCCTCCCGGTGAATCCATCACGGCAGAGAAGTACTGCATTGAAATTGAAGAAATGATGAAAAAGTTGAAGGATATCCGGCCGGCCTTGGTAAACCGAAGGCGAGTTATCCTTCTGCACGACAATGCTCGCCCCCATGTAGCACGAATGACGTTGCAGAAATTGAATGAGCTGAGCATTGAAACTCTACCACATCCTCCGTTTTCTCCCGACCTCTCCCCAACAGACTACCATTTCTTCAAGCATCTTGGCGACTTCTTGGTAGGGAAAATATTCAAATACCAACAGGATGCCGAAAGTCCCTTTGAAGATTTCGTCAATTCCAGAACTTCTGATTTTTATGCTATTGGGATAAAAAAGCTTGTGTCACGTTGGCAAAGACGTGTAGAATCAGAAGGTTTTTATTTCGATTAATAAACTTGCCTACAAGCCGAGACATTAACTGTTTAAATTTACAGTGGTTCAGTGCCATTTATTTCGTTACAACCTAATAAGTGGAGCAGGAGTCCCATTTTCCAAGGCGGATTCTATGGACCGATTAAGCAAGATTCAAGCTGAATGGAGAGGTTAATCGCCGTAATTGCAGATATTAGGCGACGGAAAACGTTAAGAGAGCCACAGCACAGGTTGGTGTGCCAATTAATAACGAGACTGTAACAAGCATTCAGTCCATGCACAATCAACCGAGTCAAAAATGCAAGGTTTAAGACGGGAGCATGGCGCAATCTTGAATATTTACACGCCACAAAAATATCGCTTCCCTGCGCTTTCTTATAAGTCTCAAACATCTTTAATAGCTTTACCAGCAGCAATGTTAGAAAGTTTGAAGCAGAACCTGCATTTTTTTAAGGATACTCTGCATTTTTCGCAAGCATTGATGTGTTTTTAAGTTTTAAACCTTAAAAAACCTTAAACCTTAAAAGAAGCACAAAGCAATCGAATCGCCACTTTGTGGGAAAAATTATAACAAGTATTTAGGCGAAACACAATCAAATGAGTGTAAAATGCAACATTTCAGACGAATACATGGCGCGTCCTCGCTCTTATGTCAGAAAATGTCCATTTTCGTAAGCTGTCGTATGATTTCTTAACTTCTTTAGTACCCTTGCTTTGGGCAAAGTGATCACTATTCAAACAGTGTATACATTTTTTAAATACATCCTGTAAAATGGAAAAGATGAAGTTTTAAAGATGGTCATCGATGTGAATGGTTTCCAGTGAAGCAATAACGATGATATTGCCGGATACGAACACTCATCAAATAGAAAAGTTTCCGAATGATGATATAAAAACGAGCGAACACGCTTACAGATTGTAAACAAATTAGCAAAAAAGAAGAAGAGAGAAGCAGATAGGAATATAGAGAATGGACCAATTAAGCTGTCCGTGTTTCGGTTTAGGTGCTCTTAGTCGCGCACAAAAAGTATTAATGGTTGAAATGTTTAAAAACTCCTACTATTCTAGCCACAACAAGACTTATTAGAATGGACAGGAGATGAACATCTCTCGTTGCACTAGATGTTAAAATCGCTCGACAAACCTTCCTATGTGTCGAAATGTTAGTTTGATTGGTAGGGTAGATTCAATTTACAAGAAGTTCTGCACTTAAGAAATGAGCGAGTTTTTACGCTTGGCTTGGCTGAACCTTAAGTCTGAACGAAAATTTTAGTTGCCTCAAATCAGGTATCGAAAACACCACTTCTAGGTCAGAACAGATAATCCGAATTGAACCTAGAGACTGGGCAGTCAACTTTATTTATCTGTTCGGTTAAAACGCTTCTTGTCAGAGGCAGTACACAACAGTGATTGGCCATTAATTTAGAACAATTTATAGATGGGAAAATGTGCACAAAAAATCGTTTATCTACCACAAGTTGTCACATAATGTTGTCTGTTGCAAACTGAACATCCCTCCAATCAATACGAGCGTTTATCAGATTAAGGCAGGCACTCTACGAGAAAATCAAAATAAATTTTTGGCTTGGGAAAATTTGCCGTTGCTTTTTTAGAAAAAACAAAACTCACGAACTCAAAAAAGTTTAAGACAGCCTTGATACCCTATCAAAACGTTTATTTTCCAAGAAGAAACAATGGATAGAAGCTTATTTTACAGTTCGGAAAAGCAGTAACTTCATTGAAAAATAACTAAAATTTCATTGAAAATCCATGATTAGAAGAGAACGCACTATGCAGTTGACCAACAGAGCGGAATTTCGTTTCAATTGATATTAGGTTGGCAGCTAATTTCGTGGACTCTCAAGAATCTTCAGCAAAAGTATTTATTGACAAATAACTAAAGACAATCTTTATTTAAAATAAGATCCCTCGGAACGCAGAAGTGCTTCCCATATATGTATCAGGTAGCTGGTCTATCCCACGGTCATAGAATTATTGTGCTTTTAAGGCCAAGAATCTTTGGAGGTGCATTTTGACCCGGTCCACATTATTAAATCGTCTTCCAACCA
Source organism: Heligmosomoides polygyrus bakeri (assembly GCA_947359475.1). Taxonomy (NCBI): domain Eukaryota; kingdom Metazoa; phylum Nematoda; class Chromadorea; order Rhabditida; family Heligmosomidae; genus Heligmosomoides; species Heligmosomoides polygyrus. The sequence continues at coordinate 97,347,223 of OX375867.1, read as the reverse complement.
AGAAGTACTGCACCGAACTAAAAATGTGGTTGTCACTCGGCGCAAGGTCTGTAAGGTGTATGAGTTTGACGCTCCCAGTCAAGGTCTTCTATTTTTTGAGGCGGCCGGTTAGCTACGTTCTCTCCGTTTGGTGGTGTTAAGAAGGTATTAACTTCTGAGAGCTCGTCAAGAACGGTTCCAGCATTAATGCTGTAATCTACTCTTCTCAGCCTGGCCGCGCGCAGGCTGAACTCCGCTGGAATCGGTTCAGTCAGATTTTCAGGAGCGGAGTTATCTATCAGCAAGATAACGCCAGATCACACGTCACGAATCGGGAGCTTCAAAAAATCGAAGACCATAGCTGGGAGCGTCTAACTCACCCACCTTACAGCACAGGCTATGCGCCAAATGACTAGCATCTTTATAGCACGCTGCAGCACTTCTTGGTTGGAGAACGACTTATTAATGTGGACCATGTCAAAATGCACCTCCAAGGATTCTTGGCTTCAAAAGCACAAGAATTCTACAGCTGTGGGATGGGCCAGGTAGCTGATAAATGAAAAGAAGTTACGTGTTCCAACCGATCTTACTTTGGTTAAAAACTGTTATTTGTTATTTGTTTATGAACACTTTTGTTGGAGGCGCTTAAGAGTCCACGAAATTAGTTGCCAACCTAATAGCAAAATTTTTTTTTCTGCATGAAAGTTCACACTAGCACGTGCCAACTAAAAAAAACAACTGCACAAAACAGGCACATCTTCACTTCTCATTTTCAACTAGACGGCATTATCATCGGGGAAGTGCGAAATTCTTTTTTGTAGAGAAAAGCAGAACACGGAATGCACAACGGGAGAGCTCAAAACATGCGAAAACCGGAATACAAAACACGGAAATGGCAATAACACACAACTCTTTTCTTCATTTAAGTTCTATGAACACATCCAAAGTGGTCGCAATAACTCAATGATCATTAACGTATTTAGGAAGCACAAAAGGCTGCAGCGACTCCTCCGCAGTAGCGTATAATATTAAAAGATCCTTGTATTAGTATCATTATTAAGATGACTTTTCAAATACTATTAATATAACAAATCGAAGTTCATGCAAAATCGTTCATTTAAATATTAGGTTGTAACGAAATAAATGGCACTGAACCACTGTAAATTTAAGCAGTTAATATCTCGGCTTGTAGGCAAGTTTATTAATCGAAATAAAAACCTTCTGATTCTACACGTCTTTGCCAACGTGACACAAGCTTTTTTATCCCAGTAGCACAAAAATCAGAAGTTCTGGAATTGACGAAATCTTCGAAGGCACTTTCGGCATCCTGTTGGTATTTGAATATTTTCCCTACAAAGAAGTCGCCAAGATGCTTGAAGAAATGGTAGTCTGTTGGGGATAGGTCGGGAGAAAACGGAGGATGTGGTAGAGTTTCAATGCTCAGCTCATTCAATTTCTGCAACGTCATTCGTGCTACATGGGGGCGAGCATTGTCGTGCAGAAGGAGAACTCGCCTTCGGCTTACCAAGGCCGGCCGGATATCCTTCAACTGTTTCATCATTTCTTCAACTTCAATGCAGTACTTCTCTGCCGTGATGGATTCACCGGGAGGGAGGAAGCTGTGGTGAGTAATTCCCAGCGAACACCACCTTAGGCCTGTGTTATACTCCCGCGGGAGCATCCGCGGAACGTCCGCGGACCAATGGTGCACGGCGGAGGCGGGCGTGGCGAGGCGCGGCGATTGGCCAGGTGAGGAGTCTCGGCGCGATTCCCGCCCTTCCGCGGATGCTCCCGCGGGAGTATAACTCAGGCCATACTGTCACCATTACTTTCTTTTGGTGCAATTCCGGCTTCGCAAAAACCTTGGGGCTCTCATCCCTGTCCACCCACTGTGCCGATCGTCGCCTGTTGTCGTACATTATCCATTTCTCGTCACAGGTTATGATGCGATCAAGTCCGTTTCGTTCCGTAGAAGCAGTGCGGACGAGATCTTATATCGTCGGTTTCTTTGCTCCTCAGAGAGCTCGTGAGGCACCCATCTTTCCAGCTTTTTGGTCTTTCCAATTTCCTTCAGATGCCGGGCAGCTGTGTTGTGACTGACGCCAAGAACCTTCGCTATCTCCCTGGTACCTTTGTGTGGATCCTCCTCTACCACATCTCTCAGCTTGTCCTCATCAACATCACTATGCCTCCCACGACCTTCATGTTCTTCCAAGCTCTCATCTCCATTCCGGAACTTCTGATACCAACGATACGCCGTCCGAATTGTGGAACATCCTTGACCGAATGCGGCGTTGATCTTCTCGTCCGCCTCCTTAGCTGTAGTGCCCAGCTTGAATTCATACAAGTAAACGCCTCGGATTACCTTTTTGTCCATCTGCAAAAAAGTCAATAAAACTCTAAAGTTTTCCCACTTTTACATAGAAAATTTGGTACTCACCGGTAGAGCAAAGTTTGCGCTTCTAAATGATATGCCACCTGTTACGGTTTGTCCTTGATCAAACGCGTAAAGACGCGCCAAAATTGCGCGAGCCAGTGCCATTTAATTCGTTACAACCTAATAGAAAGTACTTGAAACGCTATAATGCTAGCGTTTACTGAAGAGTGGCAGAGATTTCGCCACTTTTATTACTTTGGGTTGTCACACTGTTTCTCATCAGGATACACCACCAGATTGAAAAGAAAAGCATCACACTCGGAAAAAAGTTGTGATGCATAGCCGATCTCCATGTCCTGCCTTTTGTTGAAGTTCAAGAGGTGAATGAATAGTCGAGGGTGTTCAAGAGGTGCTAAGCAATCAACAAACGATGAGTCACATTTTCCTTTTCGTCTTCAGGCTCAAAAATAATGGACACGGAGCGGAACAGAAGGCAAAACTGTTAGGCTGATGAAAAGTCTTGCACCACAGCGTATTTTTTTCAAAATTTTATTGCTTCTTTTGTGAACGACTTCAATATTCGAAGTAATTACCATTTACATCTACAACCTTCTGCTGTCTGCTGAAAAGATCATGAAATCCTTTCTTCCAGAATGAAGTCAGCTGTGACTCGAAGAAATGCTCCACCTCGGATTCCAGTTCGGTTCGGTCGTTGAAGCACCTATCCCTTAGGTGTTGCTTGAGAGCTCGAAAGAGGTGGTAGTCCGATGGCGCAAGATCTGGCGAATACGGTGGGTGGGGCAGCACCTCCCACCTAAGCTCCTGCAACTTCTGGCGAAACGACCATCCAAAGTGGGGGTGAGCATTGCCGTGAAGAAGGTAAACATCCCTCCGCCCCCACCGTTTGCCCCACATGGCCTCGCTCAGCTTCTGCAGCTGTGTAGCGTAGATGTTCGCTGACACTGCGGTGCTGTGTCAGGAAGCTCACGAAAGAGCGTTCCTCGAGAATCCCATCAACAGTACAGCATTACCTTCCTCTGGTGGATGCCCGCCTTGAGGCTGTGGTTCTCCTTGAGGGCGTCGCTGGGCCTTCCGAGTATGGTTAACGAGGAAGACCCAGGATTCATCTACCGTGACGACATTCTCGAGAATGTCCTTATTACGAAAACGAACAAGGAGAGACTGAGCGATAGTCAGTGGCGAAGCCATGTCCGAGTCTCAGAATCAGTCAGTCTTCACTGCAATCGTATAATTTAAATGTCTTAGAAGCAAACTGCCACATATGCGAAATATTCTAGAATGTGTGTGCTACAACTACGTGACACCAAACAGTCTCTGGAAAATCCTGTTAAACCTTGAAAATTTTTAAAATTTTTGGTGCAAGGCTATTTCACCAACCTAGTAAAAACAGCTGGAAATGGAAGTTTGGAACAAGGAAACGGAAATTGCGCACATCCCTGATTAACACCATTACGAAGTTGAAATCGCACGAAGGGATGCGCCATCTTGTTTTTATATTCCCTAAAATTGTCGCATTCTTGCACTTAAAAACTTTAATCTACTACTTCTTTATAACTAAAATTTGGGAAGTTTCAAAAACTTCGCTCAACTTTCTAGGACAGATAAAAAACGTTCTTTCTTCCTCCCTCCATATTAATGATGAGCGTGATCTGCTACGGTTTTTTCTTTCCAATTGAAATAATATTAATAATTCGACGAACGAATACGACCAAAAAGCATTACTTCAAGAGGACTATCAATCGGCAAATCATCGTGAAGAATTGGTCAACTGCATAGTGCGACCTCAAAACCTGGCATTTGTCGTAGCCATAACATGTTTGGCTTCCTACTCTTCAAAGGCGCTCTGCTATATCTAAGGAGATAAGATTTCAACGACCGATCAGATAAAACACACATTTTTTCAAACGTCTTACATTCAATGGGAAATCGTGGCGGCGTTTTGAATGGGTGCTTCACCCACGTAACAACCTCCGTACGTCTTTTTGTTCTGGAGGTCGGTGAATCTGTGGCAAGTCTGTCGGACAGAACGACAGACAGATGCCACTGATTCACCGACCTATACAGCAAGAAGTCTTTATTAAATTGGAAAGAATTCTAGTCCAAAAAAATAAAAAACATCCGTCAGAAGCGGCACTTCCCACGGATTACGTCGCCGCTGCGTCGATGTAAGAATGCCTAGAAGGTAATGTAAAGGCACCAATCTCAACACCAAATCTCTCATATACTTAAGAGTCTTAAGCCGTTAAAGATGGTGAACTGTTACGTACGTTTTTATCCTCCGAAGAGTTTAGAACATCTGCACAGCTCTCCGTGCCAACCGAACATCACTGCTCTCGTTCGTGTGCTATACCTTTTCACTCCAAAAAAAAAAAAAATCGAAGAAGAACCCAAATACGTATAGACAATAAATGACGGTGTTAGTTAGGTTCGGGATTCCCCACGCATCCCCCTTCTTCGAGGCATCGTTGAGGCAATTTAGATTGCACATTTGGCCTACTCGTTGGACAACGGTGCCGATTCGATAGAAATCGGAGCTTTATGTACCATTTTCACGTCGATTTGGAAACTTTTTGAATTGAATTGGGCACTTTTCAAATCCAAGTGAACACCTTACATGTGAAATTGGGCACTTTCTAAGCTAGCCTAAGAATTTTGAAATCGAACCGTATGTCATCCAAACCAGAAGCAAGTTTCTTACAGGTTAAACCACAGACTCTCCAAGATGGTTGAATAATTTTTGTTTAAGGAAAATTTGGTATACCTATTTTTGAAATTTTTCAGCTCAGCCGCCCGAATGAGTTTAAGATTTAATTTTATAAGTCTTTTATTTTTCAAGAAAAAATAACAAATTAATTTTTTTAAACGCAACAATACAGCATCCATTTAGTGCATTAGAAACTAGATTGCTCCATGCACTCAAAAAGCTCGCCGCAACTTTTGTTTGATTGATATTGTAGGTGTGGCCTGCACGATGCATCAATGTGAGAATGTGTATGTCTTTACAAATGTCTTTGTTGTATCGTGTGCAGGTGTGAAACTCTATGCAAACGACAAGTTTGTTATCAATCGAATAGAAATCGCAACATCCCGGACCTTCCAAGAAACGAGAATTTTACAATGCTCCAGACAAAGTGTTCACTTGTTGAGCATGTGAATTAAAACTTCAAATAAATCATAGTAAAATTTTCCTTGAACAAAAAATGATTTTGACCTTTTGGAGAGTATTTAGTTTAAAATGAAAAAAGTTTATTTTGATTTGGAAGAGTGCGCCTTGATTTCAAAGGTTTCAGGCTAGCTTAGAAGAGCGTCGAATTTGATTTGAAAAATGTCCAATTTAATTTGGGAATGTCTAATTTGATTTGAAAAGTGTCCAATTTGATTCCAATAGTGTCCAATGTTATTTGAAAAATGTAAATTTGATTTTAAAACTGTCCAATTTGATTTCAAAAGTGTCCATTTTGTTTCAGAAAGTGTCCAAATCGGCAAAATTAAATTAGTATATTTCCTAGACATGCGTCGACTTTCGTTGAAATAAGTTCTCGTTGAAATGAGCAGTACCCGAACCAGGAGCTTAAGGTACACGGTCAGCACCTCCTCTGCTTGCGCGATCACTCGCCATCGTGGAGAAAAAAATGATAAAAACATAAGGGTTCCAACTTTTTTTGGAAGACGCCCACAAATTACAAAGTTATCCATACGAAAATCACCTAGAATTCTCAAAAGTTAGGGACCTTCCGGAATGATGACCAACGTCGCCTGTTTATTCCAATCAAAGGAGTTGGTTCCTTGCTCTTGTAGGTATTATATCATATATGGTGGGAATAGCCCAAAGGAGAACACACCCAGCAGGAGCTATGCAGCCGGTGCCGAAAAGTGTTGGTGGCGACCAATCGAAGAGTCCAGCAGCGCTGGTCGTCATGTTGAAACGTACTAGGTGAAAGTATAGAGCTGGTGAGGAAGTACATATGAAGGAAGTCCATCTTTATTCTTGGTCATAAAAGAATAAGGCGAACACCATCTTCAGTGTCGTTCGCAAAAGCGGGAGGGGGTAAACTTATCCTCATTTTAGCTCATAAAGGTTGAGAAATGGCCCCAAAAACATTAAGACGAGAACACTAAGCACGGGTACGAATGTACTTTATAGTAGAAGATCACCTAATCATAATGCGGCTATGATAAAGCTATCAGTTATGGAAATATAAGAGATACACCATCTAGTCTAGGTTTTTGCAGTGTCGAATTATCAATATATGATAAAATGCTAAGCGAATTATAAGCTTTGTGGTATGCCTGAGTTTCAAATAACAATGGGTCTAGCCTTAGAATACATCGATAAAAAGAGAAAGGAAAAAAACGAAACGCAAATAATATGTAAGTCAAAGATTATAGTAGTACAGAGGAATACGGTCGAGTGAGTAACGCGGCTTAGTGAAATCTCGGTAGTAGGTGTGCGGAAAGATAACGCGTAAATCGCCTGCGAGAGTTCAGCGACGCTGTTGGCGCATGCCGACGAGGATCCGCCTCCGACCACAACACCTCGCCACGTTCTGGTGGGATCTTCACTTTGAACAGGTGGACAAATAGGATCGAAATCACCTGGAGGTCTATACGCATAAGCCAAAAAGAAGACAATCTAAGAGGATGGCAGAATCCCAGATGGTCGCATCGTCGCTCAGAAGAGAAAGAGACGTTTCTTGACAATAAATTATCGGGGGCGAACGATGTGGAATAATGAAAAAATGAAGAAACACAATAACTAGTAAAGGAAAAATGAGAAGAGCTAACCAATGAAAAGGAGCGGAATGATGTTCATTTGGAAACATAGGAGCATTGAAAAATGTTCTAAAATATAATACTGTTGACGAGAGAGAGAAAGGGGAAACACAGGAGGGAATAGAGCTGCCGAAGAAGACAGCATAAAAGGTTAATATTGCACTGAGGAAAAAGATAAGATACCTAAACAAAAGAATGGCAGTGCAGAAAAAAATAAAACACTATTTGTTTATTTATTTATTTATTTATTTGCCCGTTATTTATTTATTTATTTATTTATTTATTTATTTATTTATTTATTTATTCCACTTTAACGTCGAATCGGACACCTTTGAATCAAATTGGACACTTTCCAAACACTTTTCAATTCAAACTGGTGAAACCAAACCGAACTTTTCTAAATCGAAATGAGCTTCTTCCACATTAAACAAAACACTCTCCAAAAATGTCAGAATAATTTCTTGTTATAGGAAAATTTTGAAGTTTCCATTTACTTCCCAATAAAAGAATGCATAGTTTGAAATTTTATAAAATTTTATTATCGAGAAAAAGCAATGAATTAAAGCTTGTTCTGTAAAGCAGGAAAGCGGTCATCTTATATTGCCAAGACAGAGATTGTGCCATGCTCCGAAACTTCGCGATTTTTACTCAATTGATAGCAAAATTTTTGTTTGTATGCAGTTTCACACCTGCAAGCGGTGCAACGTAAACAATTGCAAAAAAACACACATATCCTGACTTTCTTACCGCATGTAATCATTATTTACACTACCAATCAAATAAACATTGCGACTTGCTTTTCGTGTACATGGCGCGATTCATTCTTTTGATGCAGGACATGATTGCTGCCTTGCTGCGCCCTAACACAAATTTTAATTTTTTATTTTTTAAAGTATACATTTTATAAAATGTTTCACTCTTTCGGCAGCTAAGGTAAAAAAAAGTCATAAAAAGTTATTCTAAGTTTTTCTTGAACAAAAAATTACTCTAACCATCTTGGAAAATCTTCAGATTAACCTGTAAAAAGATGGTCTCGATTTGGAATACGTTCACTTTGATTTCAAAATTCATTGGCTAGCTTAGAAAAGTGTCCATTTTGATTCGAAAAGTATCCAGTTCGACGTGAAAATAGTTTATTTATTTATTTATTTACTTATATAGGGACGAAGGCGTGTAGCACAGCCGGAGAAGATGCCAGATGTCGCGTACACATACCATGTTCCTGGTTCGGATTTCCCGCCCAGGCCAACAAAGCCCTCCATCCCTCCGGGGTCGTTGAATTGGTACCAGACGTGTCTGGGAAGAATAAAGCGCTGACTTGTTCTTCTGCTGGCCAACGCAAGTCATTGTATGGCCAAATACTAGCTCAAGTTGTCTCCAGGACGCCCCGTAGAAGTACAATGCATGGCGCATCCCAAAAGGAACTGATTAACGCCATCCTTTATCCGTTGCCCTTATGGTACACGCGGTACTAATAGAGGCATTCGTAAAACAGTGCTAGTTACACAGAGACCGCGAAAGAGAAGAGAAGCGAGAAAAGAGCCGAAAATCTTAAAAAAGGCAGAGGTCTTGATAAATGAACCGGGTCAATCTTAGAAAGAGTTATAGATAATAAAGAGGACATAGTAAAACGCAGAGCAACAGAGCAGTTGCTGGAGATTTGGAAGATGAAAGGGAAGAATAAGAATGAGAGAAAAGGAAAATAAGACAGCACAACAAAAAACTGAGAACCGAACCCGTGAGCGAAGAAGGGAAGGGGAAGGAGAAATGAGAGCAGGCGCAACTTCAGCACATGCTGTATAGATAAATGGACATAAATCGTATATAAATTTAGAAAAATAAAGGAAAATATGGAAAAAAAGAAAATTGATGAAAGAATAAAAAAGATGCCGGTAAAAGCCAGGAATTAAGAAACCAGAAGCACCTAGGAAACGGCAGGCGATATATGGTTGAGAGGTGGTAAACATCAACACAAAAGAGAGTACTTGATGCAATAGAAGAGCAAAGTAGAAGTTGCAACAAAATGTAAGCAGACGGAATTGGAGTGCAATAGCGACAAAAAGGTGAAATTTGCACTCTAGATTTTTGTCTAAGTCGCGAAAGACGGATATTTATGTTATAAGCTGTTACAAGGACTGTAAGGTGCAACAGATGAGTAGTCGCGAACAGAGCTCTGGCACAAGCGGAACTCGAGCACAAGCCTCTGCTTTCTGGGCAAGATGATACGGAAGGTGAAGGTTCGAGTTCTGCCTGGTTCAGGACTTCCGCTAGCAACTAAACGTCCACCTGACAGTTTAACAGCTGCTTTAGGCTATAGCAAACATACAAAACATTGTCACAAGGGCGTTCTGCTGTGATGAAAACTTTTGCCCCTAGAGAGACTCGAACCCACACTCGCTGATTTGGGGCAGGAACTCCATTACAGGAGCTGCTTGGAAATGCTTAACGTCGGCTAGTTTTGATCGGACAGACGCATTTGACAGACGCAACTACGATCCTATGAATAAAACAGAATGAGTAAGTAGGAAAAGGATAAAGACAAGCGCAGGTAGACGCATAGAAAAATAAGTTACTTCATAAATTATAAAGGACAGCTTTACTCAATCTCTTTTGGGGTGCGCCACGCATTCTACTTCTACGGGATGTCATAGAGGCGACTTAATGCGTATTTGGTCATACAGTGACTTGCGGTGGCCAGCCGATGAAAAGTCAGCGCTTTATCCTTCCCAAACAAGCCTGGTACCAATTCACCGATCACGGAAGGATGGAAGGCTTGGTTGGCCTGGGCGGGAAATCCGAACCAGGAACCTGGTATCGGGTGCAGGCGACAGTCGGCGCTTTCTCCGAGTGAGCTACACGTGCCCCAGAAAAAAAAGGAAGAAACTAAAATCGAGACGTAAGTGTGCAAATGACTCAGCTACAAAAAAGGGCACACAGTTAGCACAATTGGGATAGAATTATGGTGCGTAAAAACCACAGAAACGGGAAGCAGACGCAATGATGTTAAACATTCCCCTGTTGGTATACGCCATGCTTCCTACACAATCGTGATAAGATGCTAACCTGAGCTATACAGTGAGTCGAAGTACCGGTTCTTCACCTTCATCCCCAAATAGAGTCGACAGCAGTGAATCAACACAGAGATTGACGGTTCGGGCGAGAATCGAACCGAAACCGAATTGAGAGCCCGAGGCATCTGCGCTACCTGTATTTTAAAATGGACAATGAAAGACGGGAGCACCAAAAAAACTTTTAAAAATCTTGTTGGCAGTGGCGTCTACAGACATCTTTTCGGTTCGCCTCTCTAACTCCACATTCAGATTTTCTAATAGATTAGAGATAAGTCTCCAGCTCATTTTTTGGTCAATGATGAGGCGCCACTGCCACTTTTTATTGCTGTTCTTCTTACTAGCTCCCTCTTTTTTAACCTTCTTTCTCTGCACATGTCTTGTTTCTCCTTCCTTTTTTTCTCAACTTTTGAGCTCGCCTTCTTAACATACACAATAAATAAATAATAGAAAATCGAAAAGTGTGGAGTCATAAAAATAATAGCGAACTGATAAACACATTCTGGGACTCCGAAAGAACTTGTGAAAGGAGAGGTCTCAAAAAGCTGCATAGCGGCCAAAGTGAACATTCCTCGACAGAAAGCTTTGTCACGACGTCATCGATGAAGTAGGCGAGTAAATAAACAAATAAACAAATAAACAAATAAACAGACAACAATCAAGCACGGCGGCAATTAGGGAACACATGAACATCCGCGACAGCAGCGGCGGCAGCACCGCTCATTGACAGCGTTCGCACGAACACTGTCATACTGATTGATAGCGACGAAGCGAGAAGATAACCGCGTCGTCGTCGTCGCCATCGCCGCCGCACTGGACGTGACATCGAAACGGGTTCGCATCCGCCGACAGCTCGAACTCTGCCCTCATTTGGGGCAGGTGCCTCATAGCCTGCCCGCTTCAGTGATGCAAACATTGGGTTGAGAGAAAAATCCCAGTCAACGTGCTGTGCTCTGCTCACTGAGCTGCTTTAGACCAAGATTATACTCCATTGCGGCAGGTCCTCAAAGCGTTACCTGGAGGGGATAAAGATAAAGGCGGGCTAAGCAGCTCGAAACAGTCAGGACCTCTGTAAACTAAAGTTGTCTGCAAGACGTCGCCTACTAGGTGTTTCTACAAGGCCATGGACCGTATCGCCAACTCTGCACCTTATTCAAGAAGGGCATCGCCTCCGACCCCATTGTTTGCACCAGCGCTTCGCTCGGAAAATGCAACTGTCCACGCCCGACTTTCCATAAATCTTGGCATTGTTGACACTGATGTTACGTAAGTAGCTCTCCGCTGTAGAACAAGATTGGTGTCGACCTTTTATTAGGCTTACGCTTTGATGATGTCACTTTCGTCAGAGGCTCAAACTTGGTTAATTAAACCTACTTAACTACCCAAGTTTGAGGCTCTGACGAAAGCGCGACATCGCCAAAACTAAGCCTAATAAAAGGTCAATACCAATCTTGCTCTACAGCTGAGAGTAACTTTCGAAAAATATAATATTTTGACGTCGAATTGGACACTTCTCAAAGCAAATTGGACACTTTTCTAGGCTAGCATTAAACCTTTGAAATCAAAGCGAACTGTTCCAAATCGAGATAACCTTCAGGGAGGTTAAAGGCTCAAAATGATGGTTGGATTTTTTTTTCAAGGAAAAATGGGTATAACTTTTTTGAAATTTTTCGTTTACCTGCCCCAATAAGTGTAATAATTTTATAAAGTTTTTATTTTTAGAAGAAAAAAAAGTAAATTAAAATTTGCCTCAAGGAACAGCAAAGATGTGACTATATAACCCATTAAAAGATCAGATCGCGCTATGCACTCAAAAAGTTCGCTGAATTCATATTTTAATAGGACTATAGTTTTCTGAAAAAAAGGAAATTTCATATCAGGTTTTTTAACTCAAATAAAAGAGGATACACGGCATTAGCTATGCCGTCAGCCTGTAGCCGGCTAAAGTCGACGTGTCAAAATCGAATTTCGATGACACGTCTGCAAAAGAACGTTCTAGATGTCTAATGGGGCACAGCAGAGCACTAAGGCAAATACCTAACTCTGAAGTCAACAGGAGTGTGAGCAATCAAATCCTTCTAACTGAAGAAATTCCCACTGAAACGTGCGAGAATGACTAACGGTGATATGCGAGCTCGGAACCGTCTCACTCAGGAACGCTTCACGGATTTTTTTACAGCCAAAAACTTCTGCCAATGTAATTAAACTGACAGCTGTAATGATTTCTTTCCGCTCTTTACTGTGTCAAATGGAACGATTCGATGTTGCAGCATCCTTGATCGACGGGCGTACCTGTTAGCAACTCGTCTGGTACCTGAACTTTGGACAAATTATATTAGGTATGTGAGATATAAATAAGAACTGAAGGATTCCAAAATTGCATCGTCGCAACAAGGTGATGTAATCAGAAAGTCGTTCCTACGGCGATCAACAATATACAGGTGTCTCAAAAAATGTGGTACCAGACTTGTTTGGGAAGCATAAAGCGCTGACTCGTTCATCGGCTGGCCACCGCAAGTCATTGTATGGCCAAATACGCATTCACCTCGCCTCCACGACATCCCGTAAAAGTGGCTCCAGGACCTAACTCCAACGCGACATCGCGCGCAAGCCGCGTGCGACGTCGCGGTGTTGAAACGCGGACGTGCGCTCGGTGACGCATGGTTAGCCGCGGAGCACGAAATGTTCTCAGTGTTTAAGCTCCCAGACCACATTTCTAGCAAGGAACTTAAGATCCCACAGAATACGGTAGGTCTGCAGTAGGACAATTGATCCAAGAATGGGTGATAGTGATCTTTTTGCATAGTATAATCATAATCACGGGTAAAAATTGACCGAAGAAGTTGTAGATGGCAAATACTGACGCCAGAAACCATCAAATGTCCAGGATTCCTGTATAACTGTCGCTGATCGTCCCATTGAAACCACATTCATATGCCATCTCCAAGAAACGTTGAATTGAGGCGAAGGCGTGCCGCATGTCCCTGTAGGAAGCGTTTCAGCCGTCGGAAGCATCGGACCGCGACAGCTCGTCCAATTTCGCCGCGTACCGTGCTCGACGCCAGGGGGGTTCGCGCGGCGTTGGAGTTATGTCTGCCCCAGCGTAAAAGTAGAATGCGTGGCGCATCCCAAAGGGATTGAATAACGTCGTCCTTTATCCTTTATCCTTTTTATCCTAGAAAAACTAAGCCTTCCATCTTTGGCGACCGGTGAAATGGTATCACGTTCGTCTGGATAAGGCAAAATACTGACTTATTCACGGAGCGCCAACCGAAAGTTATTGCATATGCCAAATATGCATTCAAACTAGTCCTACCATATCGATTTGAGGTAGAACGCATGGCGCATCTCATAGGTGGTCTGTTTGGTGCGTTCGTACACTCTTTATCTTTTAATAGTAATAAAAAATCACGACGTTTCATTGAATGTATGGTTATAGAGCTACAGAAGCTGAACCGTTATCTGGAATGTATTTACCTGCTTGTACCACAATAACGACCAGCAAAGAAACACGACACGATAAGCACGGTACAGGGTATAAACTTCTGACAACACTACGAGGCCGAAGAGCCGCTGCAAGAGGGCACAAGTCATACCTGCAACCGACAAGTGTAGTCGCCTGTCTAAGGTACACCACGGCAGGTCTGTTGAGCCACTTTACACCCATGCGAATCCCTTCGGAAGGTAACTAAGCAACTCGATGATACCTGCTTGCAGCCGGTTACGGTGCCTTTCGTGGATGCCGTGTTCGTCCGAGCCGGAGGAACCACTGAAGAAGACGGGCGCCATGTTGACACTCGGACTTAGTCACCAGCACTTGTCCTAACGGGTTCGTTGAACAAAGCCGTAGGAGGTAGGCGGCACGAGATCAAAGAACGCTCTCGGTGTCACGTACATCCAGAGCACGGAATTCTTGGCATATTAGGAGTCAAGCCAGAGCTCTGGTAGCTCTAAAAGTGGTTCTAACGATGTTCAAACGGGACTCGAACGCGCCTTGCTGTTTCGTAAAGCATCCTGCCCGCTAAGCAGGGAGTCTGCAGTCCCTGGCGCTAGTTTTGCTTGCATAAACATTCATAGTAATACCCGCTTACCCTTTGGAACACTCATTTTAGATCTAAAGAAGATGACTAGAGTTGTAGAACCGTCCGTTCCTCGGCGCTGTAGCCTGTTAATTAGCTAAAAGTTCGCTCCAGGTCCGCGACGGTGCCGTTTACAGTGGCATGGCGCATACCAGCGCAGGGGATGGTGCAAATCGCTCCTTTCATTGCCACTGCTTATTCCACTGCTCCTCCCTATTTAAAAGCGACATTGTGGTTGTAGGGGCAATGAGATCAACGATTTCAAAGCATGCGCCATACATTACACTTTAGATGGAACTTGCAGAGGCAAATGAGTGTTCTTCATTTGTTCCTTGTAATTGTGGGAGAAAGCACCCTGTTGCTCCCTCCGAGAAACTGTCGTCATCTATCGATAACAGTTCGCCACTTCTGAAGTTAGAGAGGACGCAGATGACGACCATGGCAGAATGCGTGTCGTTGGGCATTGTGTGTATCGTCAGACATTTCGCTCGTCATCCTCACCCGTATGTACATAGGTGTCAAGTACGTATGTAAGTGTCGCACGCCATGCTTCAATCATTCGTTCAGTCACTTGTTTTAGCCAATTATTACGGAAAAACAAAGTTAAAAAAGGATAAAGGGTAAAGGACGGCGTTATTCAATCCCCTTTGGGATGCGCCACGTATTCTACTTCTACGGGATGTCGCGGAGGCGAGTTGAATGCGCATTTGGCCATACAATGTTCTATACTAGCTAGCTAGTTGAGTCTCTATAATGGAAGATACTCCTGTGTTCCCGGTTCGTCTTCAGGATGGGCAGAAGAAGAGGCGCATCGAGTTTGTCTTATCGCCGTCGGCGCCAACGGACTTCAATCGAGCGGCAGATCAATTGCTGAAGGATGACTCCTTGCCGCTGCACGTCCGCACCATCCTCGCTATGCTGCTCGATAGTAAGAAGGATTTCGATGCAGTAGTGACTCGCAACGGAGAGCTGACTAAAGAGATTTGCGAAATGACCAAGGAAATTAAGGCTCTAAGAGAAGAAAATGTTAGGCTTCGTAGATTGTTGAAAGGAACGACTATCCTGTTGATCATGGATTATCTGGTGACCGTTCTACGTTGCATACCCCTCCTCAAACTGCCAATGTTCAGGGTGCCTTGTATGAGGAATTTGAGGGTAGGAGATCGCTTGTTATAATAGGTGTGCCTGAATTCAGGAGCGGCAGAAACTCCAACAAGGTTGCTCATGATTTCAATTGTGTACGTCAATTACTTGATCATCTCTCTGTGGACTGTTCTCCAATCTCCGTATACCGCATGGGTCGACCTAAACCTTCTTTCGATAGGCTACTTAAAGTGGTACTACCCAGTTCTTATTTTGTAGGTCTTGCTCTGAAGCGGACGCCTAAGCTTAGGTACTTTCCTCTTAAAAAAGGGGTCTTCCTTAGACCCTCACTCCCAAAAGAGGAGCGTGAGCGGATCCGTGCCGGCAGGTTAGCCCGCGTCAGTGGCGGTAATAAGTGAGCTGTTCTAATCATGAAAGTGTTCCATTAAGAACTCCAAATGTTGCCAGTGTTGTAATGAATAGCACTTCATCTTCGCATCGTTCAGTCCAGAATTTAAACATTTAGATATTCGCAGGATGTCAGTTACTTATTTTTGTTGTCTCTATACCAATATCCGCTCAGTTTGCAAGAACCTAAATCATCTCAGCTTTTTGATGGAACAGAACGAGTTTGACCTAGTCGCGCTTAGTGAAACCTGGCTAACTCCCTTGATTCTAGATGCCTCCATATTTGGCACATTGCGCTCTCAGTATGAGGTGCTGCGATGCGATCGGTCCAACAAGCGCGGGGGAGGAGTTGCGCTACTTTTAAGGAAAATTTATTGTCCCTCTTTGGTGTTTAAGGAATCGGTCGTTGAGGGTTATGAAATTATTTGCGCTGATTTCAGCATTGCTGGGAGGACCGTTAGAGTGGTACTAACATATCGGGCCCCCTCATGTTCATCGTTTTTGACACATCAGTTGATAAACGCTATCACTGACTTACTTGAATGCAACTCTTCATATCTAGTTCTAGGTGACTTCAATTTTCCCGATATTCGTTGGTCACGGACTGGGGATTCATGCGCTACTATGGCCATGAGCAAATCTTTCCTTGATATGTGTCGGTCATTCAATCTCCACCAATTTGTTAATAGCGGTACTCTTCACAGCAACATATTGGATCTTTTGCTCTCAAACAATGGAACTTCGTGAAGAATGTTGTGCTTCATGATCCTATTGGCTCAAGTGATCACTCCGCAATCCAGTTTGCTCTTAACCTTAAAGCTCTAAGGGGATATAATGCACGCAGGGTAAGGAATTTTAAAAAGGACGACCTTGGCAAAATTTTAAATTATCTAAGCAATGTTGACTTTTTTGGATCACTCAATAGCGTAGACTCAGTAGATGCAAAATATGAGATTCTACTTGCAATTCTTTCGCACACCATAAGTTTATTTGTACCTTTCAAAGAGATTTTCTAATTCTAGACTTCCAAAGCAATTAGATAGACTTGCCGTTAGGAAGGCTAGGGCATGGAAAAAGCTAAAAGAAGTAGTGATCCAAGAGATTGGATTTATTACAAGAAAATGAGAACAAAATTGGACCGTAGTGTGCGTAAATTCAATAGCGCTGTCGAAAGGAAAGTGATCAACACTAAAAATAAAAACTCTCTTTTAGATTTATAAACTCACGATTGAAAGACAGGGCACGGCTTAGTGCACCAATTAGGGATGGTGCGACTATAGCCAGAACTGACCTGGAAAAAGCGGATGTTCTTGCGAAAAATTTTCAAACTTCATTCAACGCTAACGAGGACTCTGATGTTCCTCGTATTTCTCCTATATGTCCAGTGATTCAGTTTGGTTCTCTGAGGACGAGATTTTGACGTTGCTTTCGAAATGGCCAAATTCCTGCTCGGATTCACCCGACCACATGCCTCTCCAGTTTATCAAGAACGTTGCACCTTTAATAGTGGGACCTCTTGTTTTCATATTCAATCTTAGTTTATGAGGGCGGAAGTGCCGAATAGGTGGCGTACATCCTTTGTTACACCTATCCCAAAGAAGAGTTCGCATTCCGATCCTAACAACTATAGGCCGGTCAGCATTGCATCTATTTTTGCTAGAGTATTTGAAAAGATTCTTAAGAAAAGATTAGTGCGACATCTAGACAAAAACGGCGTTATCTCAGATTCTCAACATGGCTTTCAAAGAAATAGATCGACTATACTACAACATTCCTTCATGACGGACGAGGTTAGACGTAATTTATGTCGACTTCGCCAAGGCTTTTGATAGAGTCTCTCATCAAAAGTTGTTGGTAAAGCTGACGGAAGTAGGGATTCACTCTAGGATCATAGCCTGGATAAAGTTATTTTTAGCGGGGAGAACGTTTTCCGTCAGAGTCAACTCAACATTTTCACAGCCTAGACCTGTTTAAAGTGGTGTACCTCAAGGCGGAGTCTTATCACCAATTTTGTTTAACATTTATACCCATGAATTGCCTAAAATTGTGACGGATAACGGAGTTAGGTGCACCGCTTTTGCTGATGATTTTAAGCTCTATATCTCTGTGAGCTCTGCGTCAGATAAAGAAAAATTGCAAAAAGCTCTCAATGATGTAAACAAATGGTCATTGGAATGGAATCTCCCGATATCGAAGGAAAAGACAAAAGTCCTACATCTTGGTCAATCGGTTGTTGACTCAAAATACACAATTGGAAATTTTGAACTAAAGCAGGTGGAGGAAATTCTCGACCTTGGATTTCTGGTACGAAGTGATCTAAGTTTTGATGCCCATTGCAAAAAGGTAGCACAAAAAGCCACAATCATGATGCACAACATCTTTCGAGGTCTCTCCACTGGGAATCCCATCCTTCTCTTGCAGGCTTACAAAAGCTATGTTAGACCGTTGTTAGAATATGGAACTGTGGTTTTCAATCTTTCGAAGGCTGCTAGTGTGAAAGCCTTGGAAAGGGTGCAAAATAAATTCAAGCGTAAAATCATGATAAGGACTGTTGCCTTTCTTTATGAGCAAATCCCTTGTAGTAATACACGCAACTTCAACTTAGGGTTGGAATCGTTAGCTCTCAGAAGAAAAAAGTTTGACCTTATGACGTTTTATAAGATTTTGTCCAGAATCTCTGGAACGAAACCGCATGCGCTTCTTCGACTGAGAGCTTCGAATACTAGGGGAGGATCCAGGAAACTATATATCAAAACGGCGAAGCGTAATGTAAGGCGAAACTTTTTTGTTATCAGAGCTGGTGTTGAGTTTGAAAGGCTGATGAGAAGCTACGAGGTCCCGCTCAATTGCAAAATTCCTACATTTAAAGGCATTTTAAATAAGTTTCTGACATCCTGATTCACTTTCTCTTATTCGTGTTGTGTTGTGTCCTTTTACGTTAAGCGGTTGTCAATTCTAGTTGCTTTTTATCATCTCTACAACATAGGCACTGACCTGTGTAATAAACAATTACAATTACAATTACAATGACTTGCGGTGGCCAGCCGCTGAACAAGTCAGCGCTTTACCCTTCCCAGACAAATCTGGTACCAATTCACCGACCCTGGAGGGATGCAAGGCTTGCTTGGCCTGGGAGGGAAATCCGAACCAAGAACCTGGTATCGGGTGCAGGCGACAGCCGGCGCCTCCTCCGACTGCGCTCCACGCGCCCAAAAAAAGCAAAGTTAGGGTAAAGAACGTTTTGAGATGGGCCATGATATAGCGTGACAAACTTGCTGGAGGTGGAGCTGGCGCAAGTCAAGAGCAGCTCAGGATTTTAAAGCGGTGTTGAACGAAAAAAGAGTGGGAGTCACAAGCTTTAGATTTTAAGGACGCGCTAGTTCTACGACCAACCAAGCACGTAACTATCCTTATCTTACGTTTTCGCATCATTTCATCCTCTTGGAAGGGCTCTTGACGACACAGAGAGCAGTCGAGCCCGCCGCTTGTAGAAAAAGAATGATGGTGCAGCGATGACAATGTGATATCACCGACAGGCGACAGGAGTTTCGCACACTGATGATGGGCTTTTCCCCGAAAGTTCAACGGAATCCCAATCGAAAGGTTCTTGTAAATGATAAAGGCGTCCTTGCGCCACTCCACATTCAGACCAAATAGTGTATGAACTGGTCCCTCTGCATATCCTGTCTACTTCAGTCTGCTAATCTAGGTAAATAGAATGAAATACCATTTTTCTTTTTCACATGAGCTTGGAAACATCCGCTTTTCAGAGAAAACACCAAAATTATTCATCTAAGTGGCGCAAGCATCAGCGATTATCCTGCAGCACTCTAACAACAGGAGCCCACCCTTAAGGCTATAGGCATACTCCCACAGGAGCGTCAACGGACGACAGGAAATCGCGCCGATATCCCTCACCTGGCCAATCGGCGCAGCCCGCCACACCCACTGCAACAGGTTCTGACCCCAATAGCAAGTGGTGTTCGGCCTCTCGAAAGCGAATATTCAAGTAGATCTTGGCTTCGTTATATCAAAGCAGCTTTAACCTACATTGCGAAAGAATAGCTATTGCGTCCACTAGAATTGTTTACAGCCTATTCAGATCTTGGATAGCGAGGAACATGAAACTGCATATTTGAGAGCATATTAAACCTACGTAAGATCTCAACTTGAACAGTGATATTCAATCCGTTCAAGAAGAAAATGAATGCGAAAACGTTCAAAACAGCTTCACAAGGAAACTTATGATTCAAGCTACCGGCTTCGCATATAACAGGATCCCGTCGTCTAAAGAAAGATTCCAACTTTTGTCTCGAGACTACTGCGCGACCTAATCTTGCTCCATAAAATCTTGCAAGGCGAATGCGACCTTTCTTTGGATATGTTTTAGGCACTTAGATGTCTGTTACCAGAGAAGGCTCTCAAAAGGTCAGCTTCCTAAGGCTTAATTGAAGGCTTTGCTTTCGCTCGGTTATGGCTGGGACTTCATTTCTTATCATTAGTATTTCGAAAAAGGGTCAGCTTTCCAGAACTTTGCCGTTTTCGAGGACTCTCTGAATGGTTACCTCTGTCCGACGTCAAGTTGTTCCTGTAGTTCATGTAATACATAGTTCCTATTCTCCGTATAGTCAGGATGTAGTTTTACCATTTTTATCCGAGACCTAGAAGCCAGTGTTTTGTCCTTCTGTGACAAGTCTGGCACCAATCAACCGACCCTGTAAAAAAAAGAAGTTTTCATTAACCTACTGCTAAGTGAGAACCGAACCATGAGACTCGATATGGGGTGAATGCGATAACCATCGTCTCCTCTAACTGCGCTACCACTCGTGTCAGTTCTGTCTAAGAGCCTTAAACGCTACGAAGGGAACACCAAGACTTATCTATTAGTATTCCTACGATCATGAATCGCCTAGCCCCTAAAAAAGCTATGCACAGGCCTAAAGCTGACTGCAGTCAGCTATCGCTACATTCCAAGCGTTCCAGCAGACGCAGGTGCTCTCGGAGGGTAATCCTCACGATGAACAATGCACCATTCCTGATAGTCTGGCAGAATCGAAGAATTCGTTATCGAAAACTGACTAATGCACTGCAGTCTAATGTGACTCTGTTTCTAGACGCGCTGTAGACACAAGAACATTCCACCACCAGTGAACATTAGAAAGTTGAAATATTGGGAAACTGTAGGTTTGAACTGTTTAATCTGCATGAATCTGAGGCCTTTGACGGGGGCAGCCGAGCCGGCGCATTCCAATCCTCTAATGTGCGGGACAGGAATTTAATGACCATCAGTATGTGATCGTTCAATCAGCTGATAAGTCGTTAAGACCGTGGCAGCCATCAAGGAATTCACTGAAGAAGATGTAAAGACGACCGTTATCTATGCAGAAAAAGTTTTCGACGAAAACGTGCCAACGGCGCGTAGGCGATCAACCGAGGTACTTTGATACGGTAATTCTGAAAGCAATCCATTTAAAGCTGAACATCTTCCACACTTTTGGTTGGAGAATGGTGGGACTCAGATGCCATGCGAAACTTTCGCGTTCGTCAATGTGGCCTACACTGGGAGAAGGAAGCGTGAGAACCAATTGCATTCAACCAGAGCACTGGGCGAACGCGAGCCAACCAATCAGGACATCCTTAATACACGATCCCTTTCATTGGCACACCCACTCAATTTATCTGACTCGTCCCTCTTTCTTCCCGAACAGGCCACATCTACGGCTACACAGCTTCCGCGTAGCGCAGGAATGCAATGCAAATTGACGACATAGAGGAATTTTCGTATCATTTATTTGAAAATCGATAACATTAATCGATACTATTCAAAAAACCTTAGAAAATTCAATATTCATTGGTCAGAATATGGCCGGTCTACCGACCACAACTCACACTCACGTCCATCGAAAATAATCGGTTGAGCGGCTGTCAATATACACAGTAATAAACATGGCCAGCGGCTATTAATTTTGCGCGGATAGAGACACGAACAGACAAGCAAGCGGGTGGTGCAATGCTCTTGTAGGATTTCTAGCGCTTTTCTCGTGGGAAGTGCAAAATGTGCGCATAGTTGCGCAAAACTGCAGTTTCCCACTTACCCTGCTCAACTGGGAAAGCGCATTTTTGATTACATTCCTTCCTTATTTTTTGTAAATTTTTAAAGTTTTACTTGCTTCAGTTTTTTGAATCTTTTCATTTATTCTGCTTCATTTGCGCAGTTGTGAATATACCATTTCCAGGTCGAATTGGTCACCTTTCAAATCATACATATTGGACACTCTTCTAAGCTAGCCTAAGACTTTCGAAGCCAAAGCGACCTCGTCCAAATTGAAATGACCTTCAAGCAGGTTAAACTACAAACGCAATAAGATGGTTGAAATAATTTTTGTCCAAGGAAAATTTGATACATTTTCTTGAAATTTCTTAGTTTACCTCCACAGTAAGCGTAATAATTTTATCAAAATTTTAATTTTTGAGAAAAAATAAAAAACTAAAATTTGTCTTAAAGGACAGCAAAGACGCAAACATAAAACTTTATAGAATGAATGGTCAGATCGCGCGTGAGTGGCAAACTCCAACTGCAAACAGAAATTCCGCTATCAATCGAATAAAAATCGCGACGTCTTGGAAGACAGCATCGCGCGATCCTATTTGAAACTAAAAAATGGCCGCCCTCCTGTTCTTTGAAACAAACTTTAAATCATTACTTTTTCTCAGAAGAAAAATTATAAATTTCCGAAAAAGTGTTCACTTATTGGGGAGATGAACTAAAACTACAAAGAAAGTTACGCTAAAATTTTCCTTGGACAAAAGATCATTCTAACGTTTTTGGGAGTTTCTAGTTTAATGTAAAAAAAACTCATTCCAATTTTTAAAAGTTCGCTTTGATTTTAAAAGTCTTATCTAACTTAGAGGAGTGTCCAATTTCATTTGAAAACTGTCCACTTCGACGTGAAAAAATTGGTAAATATGCATTGCAATGGCCAACTCTGGAGAAAACACGAAAATGTAAAGAAGAGAATGACTGTTCCATTCCCAAGAAGATGCGTCGCTGCACAGGGAGCCTGAGTAGTGACGTCTTCCTAACTCGAACTTCAAGCTGAGTGAGCTTAAATGAGCTCCGGAGGTGGCAGTTTCATAATCTGTGCCGCATAGCTACTGGGAGGCGACGAGTGGTATCCAAAATCAATGTTGCAATCCAAGGTAAGCGGTCTTCAATCTGACCAACGTGTGCAACGAGACAAAGCCAATCAGGCACACCAACTGCATACGCCTCACTGGGTGACGCGTCAAGCCGCCGCGAATGGTCTGGTGCGCACCAACCATTTTGTAGGCCACATTAACGACTGGTGTTTAAATAGACGTTCTCAAAACAATAAATTTAAAGTTAATGGGGATCGCTCAATACGTTTACAGCATCCTGTCTAGTAATCTAGCAAATAAAAATTGGTAGTAAGGATAAAGGATAAAGGATAAAGGACGGCGTTACTGAATCCCTTCTGGGATGCGCCAGCGCATTCTACTTCTACGGGATGTCGTGGAGGCGACATGAATGCGTATTTGGCCATACAATGACTTGCGGTGGCCAGCCGACGAACAAGTCAGCGCTCTACTTCCCAGACAAGTCTGTTACCAATTCACCGACCCTGGAGGTATGGAAGGCTTGGTTGGCCTGGGCGGGAAATCCGAACCAGTAACCTGGTATCGGGTGCACGCGACAGTCGCGCCTCCTCCGACTGCGCTACACGCGCCCGAAAATTGGTAGTAATAATAATAAATAGCAATTGATCCATATATGGAACGGTTACAATCACGTGGAAAACTGCTGATAAGGACGAAGAACGAGTCGCTAAGATCTTTAGAAGTCTTTTTCCTTACCCAATTGTTTCAAAAATTTTCTCAACCATTCAGCACTTAACGGTTAACTGCGGCTGAGTTTGCAGTGAAGTGGAAAGAGTGGACTACCAGTCTCATGAACTCCACCGACAACTAGTTTTTTTTTGTCCACTCGCAATCGGCATTCCACAGAAAAGGTAAAGAATTTGTTCTATAGTAGTTATTGGAGCGAACAGAAGTCAACTATTGAGGATTATTTACACCTGACACTTGCACTACGTTCAGGCCTCTGAGGAAGACAGGAGCGTCGAAACGTTAGGCCTGGCAAATAAATGTCCACTATAACAACCTCGGGCGGCACACAGCAAAAATACTGACCACAATTGAGGGAAACTGTCATGAATCCATAGGTTGAACTTAGGTCGAAAAAATCCTTCGCCCAAATATGCTATCTAGGATACTGATCACGAATATGATTGCAGCTTTCAAAATTTCGCCTGTCTACGGCAGGCCCCCGCAGGTACGAGTGAATGACGATGTCGGGGTCATTGCTCAATTTTTCCTAGCTGGGTTATTTTGGGGTGCTGATCACGAATATGGCAGCCTTTTCAAAATTTTAGCTGAATACGATAGGTTACGGTAGGTATGAAGGCCGCCTATAGCAGTACGTCCACCTATATGTATAGTCGAACTTATTCTCCAACCAGTTTCCATCTACAGATGGAAAGTAGCACACGAAGAATTTGAAATTTAAAGAGAAATGGCAGCACTACAAATAACTCATTAGGCGAAGTATGTGCTGAAGTAACCTCCGACAGCCTTACTCACCGATACCCACGGTGATGTACATATAGTAATTCGTCGAAAGTTTAAAATGACGAATTTTGTGATGAGCGCCCTGAACAACTCCAATGGGAAAGCTTGAGTGAAATCCGTGATTATGGCCCCTATAGCCTTACTCACCCATACACGCCGTAACCTAGCGTAGTGTGTCAAAAGCTTGAAGACGGATATCATATCTGTGTTCGGCATCAGCCCTCTGAGCGCTGTTCAGGTGAAAAGAATTTCAAGGTCTACTCGACCTCTCGAGTCGTGAAAATACAAAACATAGTGCTCTTTCAGAACTATCTTTACCTTAGCATGTCCTACAAAAGTGTCATGAAATGATGATACGCAACTGAGCGCTTCTACCGTCGGTAAACATCCGCCAAAACGCGGCCGGCGGCATAGTAATCCGCTGTTTCCGCCGCTTTGGCATAACTCCCTTCAAAGTCGATTATATCCAATGAACATTGCTGGAATCAGAGCAACATGATCTACCCAATATGATAAGAATCTTGACAAAATTTTAGAATTTTGAGTTCGAGATGACCTAGATTAGTCGAGCTCGTAATTGTCTTGACCTGACCCACATTCGCTCCTGAGTCTCGCCTAATTATGCCACCTGGCAGGAATGGACCTGCTCAGTGGATTTTTAAAATTTTTGAACGCTGATGAAAATGTATTTCGCTAAATTTAGGTTTTGCCTCATCATGTTGGTCTATTTGATGCCAAATTTGCATGGATTAACTCCGTTTACATCATTCTGTGTATTCTCAACTGACGATTTTTTCATTTTCGCCAATTATTTACCACATTTATTTTCGTACCGCTGTTGTTTGAGGGCCGATTTTTGCTGCATGTGGTCCAGAGGCTCTGAAGTTGCAAATGCAGACCAACACCGCCGGTCTTTTCCCAAAGGCAAAAAAGTCAACCGCTAACCTTTTGAGAATTAAGATCGCCTATACAGACGCGGTAGAACCAGCCCCATTGGTCGTGATTCCGAAAGGTGTCTCTGAAGCTACACCAATTATACCTTACAAAGTCATAAGGTAAGATCAGAGCAGGCATAACGAGTATGAACCCTGTCTACCGTTAAGATCACGAGATTGCAGAAATGCGATTTATCGCAGGACGCCCATCGCTTGGCTTCGCTTCAAAATTTCGACTAGGAGCTACTTCGTCATCAGTTTTCAGAATCTCAGAATCTAAATGGCACATGAAGATACACGGCCCTCACGAGAAAATCATGAAGAGAAACATTTCACTGGACAACAAAGGGTAAATATACCGTGACCAACGTCCGCATCTACGACCGAAACACATTAGCGACGGTAATTCAGAGTGATTTATGTGAGTGGCACAGTCCTCCCATAATATCCTTTATCTCCACGTTCTCGTTCGATCGCACTTTGCTGCACCTAACGGCCAAAGAACTTTGTCTAAAGTTCCTGAAGCGCGTGCCTTTGAGGACTTTGTCCGCCGCGGAATCGCTGTCATTCCGATGAAGAAGAAGCGGGAGCAGAAGCACAGTCACGACGTCCGTTGATATCGGCTGCTTCGCTGCCCTCTGATCTATTCTTAGCATCAGCGACTGACGACGAATTCGCTTCAGCAATCGCCTTAGGACACTGATAAGGGACTCTACTTGTCACTGAATGACCTTGGCCTGGGAAGGTTAGGAGCGTGCTGGTGCTACGAGGCAGAGAATAGAAGCACGAGCTGTTCTACACCGATCTACGTCAAATTGGACGCTCTTCTAAGCTTAAGCCTAACGATTTGAAATCAAAGTGAACGCGTTCCAAATCAAAGCAAGTTTATTTATTTAAAACTGTACCTTAAGTGGGCTTAGGTAATAAAAACAAAGCAAACATGCACAAATTTTGTTATCCTATGCAGATCAACACAGTAAAGCATAGTGTCAACATGGACTGCAATCTCGTATTCTTTCCACTTTCTTTCCTACTGCTTTGCAGCCAACCGGAAGCCCAAGTACAAGTAGCCCGAATCGATGAATTATCGTTAAATAAGAATAATAATAGATCAAACTAAACTAATCATATTTTGTGGAAATACTTTTATTGTAGTCGTGTGTAGCGACGTCGGGGGAGATGAGGGTCGTCGCGTGCGCCCGATACCAGGTCTGTGGTTCGGATTTCCCGCCGAGACCAACCATCCCTTATTGGTAGGTGAATGTTGGGCATTGGGTAGGTTCCATCCAGTCCAGGATCTGTAACCTGGTACCAGACTTGTCTGGGAAGGATAAAGCGCTGACTTGTACATCGGCTGGCCACCACCTAGTAATTTTACGACCAAATAAGCATTCAAGTCACCTCCACGACATCCCGTAGAAGCAGAACGCGTGGCGCATCCAGAAAGGGATTGAGTAACGCCGTCCTTTATCCTTTTATCCTTTATCTTTATTGTAGTAGAACCTTTCAGATTAAACTATTGACTCTTCAAAAAGGTTAGAACTTTTTAACTTTTTACTCAAGAAAAATTTTAGCATAACGTTCTCTGAAATTTTCATTCACCTACCCAATAAGTGAAAGCTTTGTTTGAAATTTTATAAAATCCTCATTTTTTAGGGAAAAATAGTGGTTTAAAGTTTGTTTTAAAAAGCAGGAAGACGGCTATTTTTACTGCTTAAAAGGGGTTGCGCCATGCCCTCGTCCAAAACATCGCGATTTCTATTCGACTGGTAGCAAGTTTCCTTTTCCTGTATAAAGGCGACTTTTCAATGGTGCTAGCTGCCATTTCTTTCGAAATTAAAAATAAAATTAAAGCAAAGACTGATGTTTACTTCTACCTCAGAATGCGTCGTGCGTCTTACTTTTACATACCATTATGGAAACACCGGGATACCGGCTTCGCCAAAATTTCCACCTGGGAAGATTTAGCGACCTTAAAGGAGGTAGAGAAGTCTTTAGTCCAGACATCCCTCGGCCAGACCAGAATACATTGAAAACCTCTGAGCGACGACTTGATCGCGCCAGTTTCCCTAGCCGTGAAATCCCTTGATTGTTGTGGTCTGAACCAGTTGCTCGCGGATCGCATGGGTCATCGAACGCGATGATTAACGAAGCCATAAATGTTTTCACAGCCACACAATGCAAATGTCACATTCGTCCGAAGGACGCCGTCGATCCCGTCGTCGCCGAGGCACACCTCGGATATCCGAAGGCCATTGACTCACGAGAGTTTTCTGGGAGGACCACATCGACGATTCACCCCTAGACAGAGACAGGCTCTGTGGGTGGTGTTGACCAAGCGTAAGGGCGTAAATATGCGAACTTAAGGTGCGTGTAAGCTCGGTTTCTCGCGGATTTTTATCACGAGCTGCACCGCAGCAGAGCATAGTTGACTACGATATGAATATTAGGGGGGGGGGGCAAAAGTAATGAGACAAAATGAAAAAAATCTTTATCTCTCTATAACTCAATTACAACTCAACGATGCTGAGGAATGTATTTGCCATTAAGGGCAAGGACCTTGCTGCCATCGCTCAGCCAACTTCCTGATCCCATCCTTCCAGAACTGCTTGGACCTAGTGTTGATCAACTGCTCGGCATGGTTGTCAAGGACTGCTTGGGTTCTTGTGACCCTTCCGACCATGAAATCCTGTAGGCTCAAGAAGTAGAGGTAGTCGCATGGAGAGATGTCCAGCGAATACAGTGGGTGAGGCATGTGAACGTAGCCCAGTTGGCCAAGCTTATCCGTGCTTACTTGTTCCCGATGGGGTGCGGCGTTGTCGAAGAGGAGAACCTTCTTGAAGCGCTGCGAATGAATAAGAGCGAGTCGCCGGCCCATCTCCTCTATTTCGTTCACCAGGGCCTTGGAGTTCATCGTGGTGCTCTTGGGAAACGGCTTCCGGTAAAACGATCCATGAGCGCAGACCCAAAAGCTCCAAAGATGCTTCTCGCCGTGAACATCTCGCCGAACGAAGGTCACCAGGCCTCACCCAGACTCGCTGCTTGGCAGGGTTAAGGTAGAAGACGTACTTCTCATCCTGCGTGAATATTGAGCCCAGGCTGCTCGGGGTTGGGAATTGGGGGAGATTTGCGCGAAACAGGTGGACTCGTCAGACTGGGGTTTCGGCATGAGAAAGGCGGGGGTTTTGGCATGCTTCTGGAAAGGGCGGAAGTGGTAACTTCTCAGATGTGCTTCAGTAAGTAGCATACAAACATACAAATACGACAAGCACGAAACCAGGCTCCAGCCACGAGATATATGGACACGGCATGGGGTGTCTCATTACTTTTGCCCCCCCCCTAATAAAAGTTAAACATCGGCTTACTGCTTCTCTGTTTAGGATGCGCCATGCATGCTGTCTCTACGGAATATCGTGGAGATATGTAAATTGATGTAAATTGAATACGTATTTGGTCTCTATAATGAATTGCAATGGATGGTCGATGGACAAATCAGTGTTATATCCATTCCAGAGAAGTCTGATAGCAACTCACTGACCTTCAGGGAGGGAAGATTTGGATGGCCTCGGCGGAAAATCCGAACCGAAAATTTGGAATCGCACGCGACAGTCGGTGCCTCCTCCGACTGTTCTACCACGCACCCAAAAATAAGTAATCATCTCATTACCGAAAAATAATATCACTTCACTAAAGCTCATTATCAGCTGGTAGAAGAGAGATAGGTGCATTTTTCTTGTTGTAGCCGTTAACCGAGATTGTTACGACCTTCTTTATTCGGCTTACGTTTCGGCGAGTTTCGCCTTCTTCAGAGCCTGGAATAGCCGATAACATCTACAAGACTACCAGCCCCAACATCATTTCATACTACAGGGTACTAGTCTTGACGAAAACAGGAACGTGATCCGACACCACAGTTCCTAACGACTAACCTCAGAGGTGGATGCAGAAGCGGACCACCAACACCCGCAGATGGACGTAGACGTGGGTGAATGAGCTTTGGCCCCGAGACAAACCGACTTAATCAGCCTGTGGATAAGATCACGAAGATCGAAACCCACAGAGCTGTGCGAAGGGTGCCAGCTCTTGTGTTACCGCCAGGCATTCGTCCTTCCGGTTGACCCGAGGACTCGTAGCTGCGATCCAAAGCGCTTCTAATGTCCTGCGCGCCGATGTGTCACTCTCTCGCGCTAAGATCGACACTGAGACCTCTATCAACGCGCCAGCATGGCATCGAACCCTGTGTTCCCCCCAAGGAGTCTGGACCTTACCTTTTCTAAGGCCATCCAGATGCTCTTTTATTCTGACACAGAGGGGTCTTCCTGTCTCCCCAATGTAATTCTCCCCACATTCATTACATGACATCTGATAGACCACACCCGATGTCATACAGTCACCTTCTTTCCCGTTAGGGCACACAACGCAGGATGGTGTGAGACACATCCTATCGTAGATTCGGTTTCGAACCAGTTGCACTTTTAAGGTGCTAGGAGGGATGTCAACAACCCTCACCACATCGTGGAGATCAGCGTTACGAACACATCTGCGTATCTCCGCACTTAATCTGTCTGAGATGAAAGGCACGCAAAAGGGTATTTTCGTACGTTCTTCCTCTTGGCGAACAGCGTGGCTGGCTTGCAGCCTGCGTGCCGTGCGCCAGTGCTCCCCTGGATACCCATTACTTTTCGCAATATTAAGCGCCATATTCATCGAGAACAGTTTCTGTTCACAATCAGACGAAACTGATGTGGCGGTTCGAAACATATTTTTAATGATGCTCTTCTTTGTATTAGAAGGGTGAGCAGATTGGCAGTGAATGAGGATGTTCTTGTTACTTGGCTTTCGGTACCACCGAGTTTTGATACTCCCGTGAGCAAGGTGGACTTGGACGTTGAGGAAAGCAAGCCAACTTTCTGTAGGTTTTTCGCGTGTGAGCTTTATGTGCTCGGACTGCTGATTCAACAGCTCAAAGCAAGCATCCATCTCATTCTGAGTGGAGCACAGTATAAAGCAATCGTCTATATATCTACAGTAAAATATAGGCATGCGTTCCAGAATGGGGTTTTCCACCTTGGACATGAAACAACCACAGCTAACACAGGAGCCAATCTCTGGCCCATAGCCAACCCTCTAACCTGTTTGTAGTACTCTCCTGACCATCGGAATACGTTACACATAGGACACTCGCTAACCAGCGTCATTATCTGAGCTACACTCAAGCCATAGAGATTCACACCCGCCTGGTGTTCTGTGAGCATTTCAGAAACAGCCTGCAGAGCGCTTTCTCTAGAGACATTGGTATACAACGCAGTAACATCGAACGATTCCATGACACATCCATCCTCCGCCGTGGTCTCACGGAGTTTCTGCAGAAAAGCACTGGTGTTTGGCAGGTACGAGGGTACAAATCTGAGCAGTTGAACTAAAACCAAGTTTAGCAACCAAGAGATGCGGTCAGTAGGGCCATCGACTCCGCTTATAATTGGTCTAACCTTAAAAGCGGAAGGATCTTCAATGGTAGCACCTTCCGGAGGCAATTTATGGGTTTTGATGAGGACATATAACACTGGACATGTGGGTAGTTCACACCTTAACCGTGTTGTAATGTGCCTAGGGAGGTTCGCCGACTTCGCGATCTCGGTCCACTTTCGATTTAGTCGGCGATATTGCATAGTAAATTCCTCAGGAGTAGTCGCATTATAGATAGTGCGATCTTGAAGGTGTAATCTCGTGATCGCCCTATCCATCTCCTGGGACAGTACTACGAACTCCCCGCACTTGTCACTGATAGTGACCCTTAATGCACCGGAAGTAACTTTTTCTCTTACTTCTTTGAGACCGCATTTTTGCTCCATGCTCAAATTTCTTTTTATCCTCTTTCCTATAGTACGCCGCAGTGCGGTTAGAACGGAAGTGGCCAAGATACGAAACTTTGTATCTACCACACTGTTCGGTTCCTGTGACCTGAGATACGCCGAGGGAAATGGTGGAGGTGGTATCGCAGCGGTATTCACAATACCGTGCCCATTATCCCGCATATTACTATTCGCCGTGCCGCGCAGGCGATCGTGCAACGACTGTAGGTTGCCAACTATCTTGCGCGATTCGGTACAAGACAGATGTCGACTGGGAGCGAAGCTAGGACCCAGGTCCAACACGGATAGTGCGTCGGTCGATAGGTTTACGTTGCCAAGTACCGTGACTCGTGGGCGGCGCACTTCACCTTCGTCTACTCCAGTACTGTGGTGAGAATTAGGAAACAAAAAGCTGTTAGCCGCATTGTCACTGCCAGAGCGGTCATGTTCTATCAACCTCAAGAACTTCCCCTGTAATTTTGCTTTGACGTTAGAGCGGATAGTATCGCAAATATTTCTCGACTGCTCCACTATTCTCCTCCAAAGGCGAACAGGCACATACCTCTCACAAGACAATTCTTTAGACAAGCACTTCGATAACAGCGAATACATATGATCCTGTTTGTTTTTGGTAGCCGTCTTCAGAACATCCATTTCAATTTTCCGCACTCTCCTGTCGTCAATCGGTCGGCCGCACAGTTCGTGGAGTTTCTTTCTTTTAATAAAGTTGGGAATCACTCCGTGCTTTATACAGCTGCGGAGAAAGTGGAGCGTCTGTCTAACCAAGATAATTTTCTGTCTCAGCGACAGGACATCCGCAACAAGTCGATAGCAGCCGGCTGGTACATCATGAAGGACCGCCCAAGTTCGACTTTCGATAAATCTTGGCATGGCGTTGTTAAACTGTTAGTGTATTTTTCTTGTTGTAGCCGTTAACCAAGATTGTTACGACCTTCTTTATTCGGCTTACGTTTCGGCGAGTTAGAGATAGGTGCGTCCTAATGCTACATTTTTGTAATCCTACAATTACGTAGCATCGAGTCCGCGAGGTAATTGCTGTAAATTGACTTATCGAAGATCTAGGACTACTACTCATACATTCGGATACATTTGTTGTAAGAGCTGGATCCATGCACGTGTCTTTGAAAAGTGCGACAGTGTATCCAATTACCAATTCTGCTCCCTTCAAGCGGATGGCCTCTGACAAGATTCTCAGTTTTTAAACGTTCACTGCCCCTAGTTTTACCACTCAACCTCTACCCAGGGTCAAGCGTGGGCTTCGATTTTTGCCGAAAATTTATGACCCCCTGGTCTGTGTCAGATTAGTTCAAGAAAGAGTGCTACTGAGTAAGCGGGTCTGGTACGACCCCTTCCCCTTGTGTAAGCCACCGTTTTATTTCCTATCTGCATTGAATTGTTTAAATTTTTATGCAATTTTTGAATCCTTTAATAGGCTCTTCTTTCCAGGCAGCATCGACTGTGTCAGATTAGTTCAAGAAAGAGTGCTACTGAGTAACTGTTTGATTTTGTAATTTGTTATTAAAAAAACGATAATAAAGGGTGTGTGTATGTAATCTTTTGATAATAATATTTTGTTTGTTTACAGATGAAAATAAAGCACTTTTGAGAACAGTTGTCGAATTAATCACAATGACTTCAGACTTTCCGAGCATCTCATGGACACGGCACATTTTTGTACCTGAAAGAGCAACATCTGCATTCGAACTTGTACTCTATACAATGCCAAGTGCTAATTGCTAGAGCTGACTTAAGTGCTCTCTCCACAAAATTTGTGAGACACTCTTGGAATCGATGACGTAGACGCAGCTGAAGATGGACTTCTCACGGCAAAAATTTTTTACCTTTTGAAGGAAGAACATCAGAGAGCGATAGCTGTGCCATCTTAGAGTTTCAGATATGATCAATATACAATAAAAAACTGAGCTTCTTCGCAGCGATCTTCGATATGATTAGGGTGGATCGTATTTGAATTTTTCGTTTTTGAAGAAAAATTAATTAATTTTTACCTGAAGCAGATCATCCACACAGTTGAAGTTTTGCCACAAAAAATTTTAACTCTTAACCCATGCACAATAAAAGATCATGGTTTTCTGGAATGAATAGGTTTGATCGACCGCTGGTCGACATGGTACAGACGTCATAGGAGCGAAAAAGTTCGACGTTCACAAAAATGACTATAACTCGGGAAAAAACCAATGGTTTTTAGAAACTAGAAGAAAATTGCTTTTTACCCATATAGGAACCACTTTTCAAAAGAGAGGTCATCATACAGGGCGGGAGCCTTCGATTTTTGAGTGAAGAAAATTGACGTGATTTTGAATAAATAATCCTAACTCGGCAAGTTTTTCGAAATTTGGAAAGCCAATGGTTTTTTGAATACTAGAAAAAAGTGCTTTTTAACCACATCAAAAACTGCTTTCAACTGGAAGGTTTTCATAGGTTCCTTACATCAGTGAATTGTATCGCTTTAACGCTTTTATTAGTGCGATGCGTTTTCTACATGGTTTCTGTTACAGTTCGCCGTTTTTTCTAACGTTTGTCTTATATTACCTTATTATTATTATTATTATTATTATTATTACTATTATTAAGAGAAAGTGAGATTCTGTCCATTATGGCAAATAGAAGCTCTGTAATGAAGCGCTAAACAGGACGTGAGTTGCGGTGTCCCAAAAAATGGCCATTCTTCTAAATAATCATCCCACTAGGTACCAAAAAATCATATTACTTTACTAAAACCCATTATCAGCGGACAGTTTATGTATTATAGTTGTGCAGAATGGACGGATAGTTGTTGACCTTCAGAATCGTTGCACTTCCGCTATTTGCCTATATTTCTGTCACTTATCTGGCTCTCTATCGAGGAAGATCCACGGATCTCCCTCGATAGAGAGCCTTCGGGCTCTCTTGTTAAGAGGGATCTCGGGCCGCTTGTCGCAGGGCCACGTGGCGCGTCCCCGGGTGGTGGATAGGGGAATTAAATGCGAACCAAATGCGACCGTGTACTGCCCAGAGACGCAGGTGGGATGCAGGGGATGGACTCCTTGCTCCTGCTGTGTCGGGTCGATGCGTTCCTTGTGCGTGGGACCGGCATGTTCGTGCACTGTGTGCGTGGATGTGTCCGTGACTGTGCGGATTGTAACTGTGTCGGCTCGGCCAAAAGCTTGCACTCGGTAGACTGGGAGTACATGTAAGGCGATTCGAGGCCGCCTTAAGTCTCGCCCCGTCCCTTCGGGCAGTCTGGCTGGCTGCCCGGAGTTCTTCGCCCGCACGACAGAGCCTGACTAGCTACCCGTGTTGTATTCCAGTCAAACACAGCAGCACTAAAGGGCCTCATTCCCCTGACCCCGAAAGAGCCCC
Source organism: Heligmosomoides polygyrus bakeri (assembly GCA_947359475.1). Lineage (NCBI taxonomy): Eukaryota > Metazoa > Nematoda > Chromadorea > Rhabditida > Heligmosomidae > Heligmosomoides > Heligmosomoides polygyrus. The sequence goes on along the minus strand of OX375867.1, from coordinate 97,312,618 downwards.
CATTTCTGCAGCGATGGGAAGGACGAGTACGGAGAGGCTGCTAAAATCTCAGGGCCTAACCAGGCTGCGCAAACTGAGAAGGACTAGGATGACGATCTGTACTTACAACGCCCGCACGCTTGCGTCGGAAGCATCCGTCGAGGACCTGATGATGCAAGCCAGGAAGATCAAGTACGACGTCATCGGACTGACCGAGACGAGAAGACACCACCCCCTACACGCTGCCTACGACTCCGGAGAAGAACTGTTCCTCGGAACATGCGACAGCAGGGGAGTAGGCGGCGTTGGTGTCCTCGTCAACACGCACTTGGCCATGAACATCGATTCGTACGAGTCTCTGACAAGCCGAATCGGACGTCTGCGACTGAAGCGATGTGGCTCCGTGCCAGCCTTGACTGTGTTCTTCGCGTATGCCCCAACATCCGACTACGACGACGAAGACGTCGAGGCCTTCTACGTGGAGCTGGAGAAGTTCTATAAGGAAGATCACACCTTCTACAAGGTGATCGTCGGCGACTTCAACGCCAAGATCGGGCCACGAAGGTCGCCGGAAGAACTTCACATCGGAACCCACGGTTTGGAGTGGAACGAGCAAGGTGAAAGGCTCTCTGAGTTTATCATGTCGACGAAGACCATCCATGGAAACTCGCAGTTCCAGAAGCCTCCCTCCCTACGGTGGACCTGGGAATCCCCCGGTGGCCAGTTCCACAACGAGATCGACCACATCATCTTCAATCGCAAGTATTGCCTGACCGATGTCTCCGTTGTCCCCAAGTTCTACACGGGATCGGACCACCGCCTCCTTCGCGCGAGGTTCCGCTTTTCGCGTCAAGGAGAGAAGGCCGCGAAGTTCAAGAAGAGGAGTCCCAGAGCGACCATCAACTGGGATCTCTACACCTCTCTTGTCGGCCTTTGGGAAGATGCCGTCATGGACAACGTCGACGAGGAATACGATCGCTTCGTGCACCATCTCCACGATAGTGCTAAGGGAACCGAGAGCTTGAAGACCACCAAGAGACGCCTGTCTCCGGAAACTCTCGAGCTGATACGCCAGCGTGGAGCAGCACGAGCGTCAGGCAACTATCAACTGACGTCCGAGCTTGCAAAGCTATGCAGAGCGGCGATAAAGGAAGATCTGAAGGAGAGAAGGGCGGAAGTGTTGGCTGAAGCAGCAGAGACAGGGCTGAGCATCCGCAATGCCCGCCGGAACTTCGCCAACTTCAAGACCAAGATGACCGCTCTCCGACGTCCTGACGGAACCGTCACCTCTTCCAGAAGGACCATGGAGAAAGTCATCCACGACTTCTACTCCGATCTCTTCGATAGCCACGTCCACCTGCCCCTACGCCATCTTCCGCAGGATGGATACGTCATCCCCTCTGTTCTCCCTTCCGAGATCCGACACGCCATCTCGTCGGTGAAGAAACGTACAGCACCCGGTCCTGACAGGATCAGAGCTGAACACCTGAAGAACCTCCCGCCAGCGCTCATCAACACCCTGGCGCGGCTCTTCACACGCTACCTGTCCGAATGCAAGGTTCCATCTCAGTGGAAGACCAGCAAGACCGTCTTGCTGTACAAGAAGGGAGACGTGCACGACATTGGCAACTATCGCCCGATCTGCCTGTTGTCCGTAGTCTACAAGCTGTTCACTCGAGTCATCCTGAATAGGATTAGTAGGACGCTGGACGAAGGACAGCCATGCGAACAAGCAGGATTTCGGAGAGGATTCAGCACGATCGACCACATACACACCATTACGAAGCTCATCGAAGTGTCGCGAGAGTACAGGCTGCCGCTTTGCCTTACGTTCATCGACCTGAAGAAGGCATTCGACTCCGTCGAGACTGAAGCGGTCATGGAAGCCCTACTCACCCAGGGCGTTCCTACTCAATACATCAGAGTCCTTCGAGAGCCGTACAGTGGATTCACGACCAAGATCTCACCATTCTACAACGACGTCGTCATTGACGTGAAGAGAGGGGTTCGACAAGGGGATACCATATCCCCGAAGCTCTTCAGCGCCACCCTCGAAAACGTCATGCGCGAACTAGAATGGGATGACATGGGAGTGAAGGTCGACGGCCGGCAACTGCACCATCTTCGCTTCGCTGACGACATCGTGCTCATAACATCGAGCATCAGTCAGGCGGAGCGAATGCTGGCCGACTTCGATCGTGTATGTGGAAGCGTTGGACTGCAGCTGAATCTTACGAAGACGATGTTCATGAGGAACGGATGGGTTTCTGATGCCCCATTCTCGCTCAACGGAACGAACATCTCCGAATGCTCCAGCTATGTGTATCTGGGTCGCGAAGTCAACATGGCCAACGACCTAGCACCAGAGCTGAGCAGGAGGAAACGAGCGGCTTGGGGAGCTTTCAAGAGCGTCGAAGAAGTCGTGAAGAAAACGAAGAACGTCCGACTCCGTGCCCACCTATTCGACTGCACTGTTCTTCCTGCCCTAACATACGCCTCAGAGACCTGGGCTATACGAAAGCAGGATGAACACGCGATCAGCGTCGCGCAGCGTGGAATCGAGAGGACGATGCTCGGAGTGACACGACTCACGCAAGTGAGAGAAGGCCTCCGGAGTTCCGAGCTTCGCCGACGTTCGAAGATCAGAGGCGCTGTCGCATGGGCCAAGTCGTCGAAAATTAGGTGGGCCGGCCACGTAATGCGATTCGCAGACACCCGCTGGACGAGAGCCGTCACAGACTGGATTCCGCGGGATGTCAAAAGAACACCAGGACGCCCACCAACGCGTTGGTCGGACTTCTTCGTGAAAGCCCTGAACGACCGATATGACGCTCTTCGTGTCCCTCGAGCGAGGAGGATCCATTGGACCACTCTGGCACGCGACAGGGACGAATGGAGACGCTGCTGGCGCCCGCTCGAGCAAGTCGATGATCAACGGGACGACAGGTGATACAGGTGATCTGGAAGATTATATTCTCAAATTACATCAGCCAAAGTATAAAGAGCGGCGTCTTCAGTTTGAACGCGTGACTCTAAAAAAGATGGGAATACTGAAGCAAAGATGTCCTCGCCCCAGGCACCTCAAACGGCAGAACATTCTATCTTGAAAGCTCTGGACGCCGGCTTTAAGGTCCACATCGCTTTCGGGAGCGAGAACCTTCTGAGAAAATTGGCACACAGGAAAGATGGAATGGATGCTTCGAAGATGTCCACTTCGACATAAAGCACTAGTAATAGCAATAATAAAAGAACACGTAATACATCTAGAAAATGCCCACGGGGCGCGTGTAGCGCAGCCGGAGGAGGTGCTGGCCGTCGCGCACACCCGATGCCAGGTTCTTGGTTCGGATTTCCCGCCCAGGCCAATCAAGCCTTCCACCCTTCCCGGGTCTGAAATTGGTACCACATTTGTCTGGGAAGGATAAAGCGCTGACTTGTTCATCGACTGACCTTCGCATGTCATTTTGTATGACGAAAAACGTTTTCAAATCGCATCCACGACATCCCATAGAAGAAGAGACGTTATTCTTTCTTTCCTTTCATTAAAAGGCCAGGGTATTGAGGTCGGAGAAGGTGCTGGGTGGCGGGTGTATCCAGTGTCGGGACGGGACGGTTGATACAGGCCTCGTCCACGCCAAAGGGCCTTTGTACAGTGAACTGGCAATCGACGGGTTTGAGAAGGCTAAAACACTAAGATTTCCATCGGCTGTCGAAAAACAAAGCACTGTGTAGCGGTGTATTGTTTATATTGTCTTCGCGGACTTGAGAAAGCAGATTGCGTGGCGAAACCCGGTAGGGATTGATTAATGCCGCCCTTTATTCTTATAATTTACCTGATATAAAATTTTGTAAAAAGGCGAATTTAGTCAGGCAGTGAAGAAGGGTCTCTTAAATTATAAAGAAAAACCAGGAGTAAAGCTCGTTGGTGGTTGCCTGACTGAACGTCTGTCATGCCCTTCTGCCAGCTGATGTTTGGCGGCCGTGTTTTCCAAAGGTACTAAGGCGATCAGAGACGTCTTCTGCGAATAGGTCGGCTACTGTTGTGCTAACAGAACACCATCCGTATGACAAGAGCAAATATTACCGAGTACCTCAACACGGACAAAGTCTAGGGGAAAGATGGAAATAGAGAAATCCGAGAAAAGGCAGGAACGAAGGGAAGAGAAAGATTATAAAGAAGAAGATATGAATACAGACGGAAAGGAAGAGAACGTGCAGTGTCCGAAATCGAATAAAATAATGTGCGTGGTCCTTCAAAGGAGGCGGAGAATCGGCACGCTTGCATAAACCCAATTGGCGTTGTCTACGCCAGGCAAAACGATCCAGAAGACAGTAAAAGTCAATGGAACAGAGTGTAAATCAATCGGAATGGTCCTCTACAACCCGACAATTCGCTTTCTCCGCCCGCTCAGAGACGTCTTATGCATAATTATGTGCGGTAATTATAGGGAGACCGTGTGCGGGCAGCTCACGCCCGCTTAACCTTGAACAGGCTGATCGGGAAAGTAGGCCCCTCGCCGGCCGGCTGAGGAATTCGGAAACAGGCCCTCCCGCAGCGGGGACCCCGTGGGGAGCTGGCGAAAGAACAATGGGAAACAACGTCGAAGATGATTGTAGCAGTGGCACCAAATACGGCGACAGCCCCAGTGGACCAGGTTCGGCTCCTCGCTTAGGCATACTGGCGCTTTTTATCTAGTGCTATCACGCATAAGGATGATGCGCGGCATGAATCAGTCCCTTCAGGGATGCGCCGCGCATTCTACTTCTACGCGATGTTGAGGAGGCAATTTAAACGCATATTTACGCTACGAGACAATACAACAACTTACGGTGGCCAGCCGATGGACAGTTATGTAGGGTTACATTCTTCACACACAAGTCTGGTTCTACGTCATGGTCTCTCAAGGAATGGTTGGCTTGCTCAGCCACAGCTTTCAAGATAGAAGTTTCAATGTGCTTGGAGCAAGGCGAGGCATCTGTTCTTTAATGTTTCCCACTTTTTAAAGACTCGTCCATAGCGCGTTTGGCTTTTTAAAGACCCTTTTTTATAAAAAAACACCAACAATTTTTATAAATATATTTTTATAAATAATACCTTTTTGTACTTCAGCTGTTGTAATTTGAGAGTAGAATCAACCAGATCGGTAGCAAGATAGCTTACAGCTTCACATAAAAAGCCTTAAACTTGCAGCGGTATCCAATTTGACCCTGGTATATACAAGTTTCACGTCAAATTGGACACTTTTCCAAACAAGGCTAACGCCTACGAAATCAAGCTGAACATCTACCAAATCGGAACGAGTTTCCCCACATTAAACTAGATTCTCTCGAAAAAACTATCCTAATTTTTACTTAAGGGAAATGCAGCAAGGCTCATTTGAGGTTTTAAATCACCTGCCAAATTAGTGCACAATCACTTTGTTCGAAATATTATAAAATGCTCATACATGAGAAAAATAGCAAAGTCAATGTTTGTTTGTTTGTCTTAAAGTTTGTTTTTTAAGGCAGGGAGCGGTCATATAATGCTAAAGGAAGAGATTGCGCCATGCTCTCGTCCAAAACGCCGCGATTTTTATTCGATTAATATCAAAATTCCTGTTTGTATGGTGTTTCATATCTGTAAACGATACAACGAAAAAATTGTAAAAACGCATCCTTATTTTAACGCTTTATTTAAGCAGTACTTACACTATAAATCAAATATAACGAGCTTTTCGAGTGCATGGCGCGATACCGCCTTTTAATGCATTAAATGATTGCTTCTTGCTGCGCTTTAAAACAACATTTAATTTATTAACTTTTTCAAGAAGAAGCTAAATTATAGTGCTCACTCGAGCACCTGAACTAGAAAATTTCAAAGAGAGTTATATCGAATTCTTAAATTATTTTTACCACTTTGGAGAGTCTCCAAATTAACCTGTAAGAAGCTCGTTCAGATTGGAAGATTCAGAAGACTCCTGAAGTATGGAAAAGTGACCAGTTTGACGAATATAGAACAAAACAGAACATTTTTGACATTTATTGCAGAACATTTATACATATCCAGAATGAAGGTGTTGGTTTACTCCGAGGGGAGGCTAAATCACATGTTGAAAACGACTCTTACAGCTATGAACACGAGCTCAAATCGTTCAATACAAGTCTCTCTTTGAATGTACAGCCTATCTATGATTCACGGTTTGCGACGGCTTCGACGCGATAACATTTTATGAAGTTGCGCAAATCATTTACGCACTCCACTGGCAATACCCGAGCCAATAGCCATGAAAGCGGTGCACGCGACATCCGGCGCGTTCTTCGACTGCGCTATCCCACAGCCCCACACAAAGAAAGTTAAAAAAGTAAGTGAAAAGCGGAAATTCAGAAATGTCTTTGAATGAAACGAGGAATAGAAGCCTAGAAGATGCACAGCGACACAGCCTCCATAGCTGCACTCATGATCGGAAAGCTCTCGCTAAGTCAGAAGTCGGTCGTTATGAGCAATACTGCTGAGAAGTAAGCTCTAGAAATAGATGAATTATGGGATCTTTCCTAGCGGCGTGGCGGCTCCACATTCTGTATGCTACATTACGGCGGCAAGATTGGAAGCGACGGTGGAAGGACGACTTTACAGTGACGACACACTGAACTCAACCCACGAGAGGACTTCTCTATACAACTCACTGCAGGGAATAGCCTGCACTGTTCATGTTTGGTCGGCTTTTCTAGTGATGCCGCCTCCAAGCAGGATAATCCGAATTACATGTGTTATTTGTGTGTTTCAAAATCCATCTATTTTAGCGCATTAAAATCGCTTTAATATAACTGGGTTTTCGCTTTACTGGCCACTTTATAAGTTTACAATGCACAAGCCGACACCTCGAATAATTTTGAAAGATAGGAGAAGAAAAGTCCTCAGGGAAAGATGGCATCGAGGTTGACGCGGTCAGGTGTGAATCTAGCCTCTAACTGGTGCTGCAGGACCAACAACACGGCTCAAATCCGCAAAACAAAACCCCGTGCTCTTGATGTGCTGAATGACTGATGCACCTGGGCGAATAGTCAAAAACTTCATGAATACACTTAGCAGAGGGAAGCGCCAGGCCGCAAAGTGTTCGTTCGGTTCGCTCGTAGCCGAAAGTGGGCGAATCATTGAACGAGATGGTAATTTTCTGGGTAAGGAGCCTAAACTCTATCAGATATAGTCCATGCCCTCTCATCTTGAAACCTCAGCGTCAATGTTCACTTTCGTTATTTCTTCGGTGCCAACGAGGTTGGCACGTGGAAATGCTTATTTTCGGCCTGATATTTCTACCGTTTCACCGCCTGATGACGACTCGATGTTTTTAACTTGCACTCTACCCATCCAAACCTCCACACTGCTATTTTTTGACGTAAATCCAAAAAGCAACGCGAAAGGCCGAAATCTGCAAAACGGACTCATACAGCTACAATTTTAGATGAACCAAAGCGTATGTCAGCCTTTAAAAGCAGGAATTGAACCTATCCAGACATCTGTATGTAATCACATCTGACATTTCCTGCATTCTGGCAACCGAGAAGTATAGAAAATTTTTTATTCGTCTTGTTGACAGCGATAGAACAAGAAGACGGCCGCAATTTACAAAAAACTACTAGCGAGAAATGCCTTCCGATGATGGTACGTATACATGGCAGGGTGTGGTAGAAGTTCTTTCATTCATACATGTTTATATAGATATTGAAAAGGAAGCAGCGTTTACTTTAATGCAGTTCTATTTCGAATCAGGCCACAATCACCACAGAGTGCAGCGAGGTCGCTATCGCTCGGGGTTACATAGTCGAACAGAAGCGAATGAGACTCTTTAGGACACTCATATCACAGTTGACCATTTAGCAAGCGGAAGCATATCATTTGTGATGGATAGGTACTTTTGTTTCATTTCCGGGCGCAAGTATTTGGCGTTGGAGTCTAAGATTTCTCCCCACAAGGAGCTCGAGGCGCTTTCTAGCAGAAATCCAAGTGTGAACAAAGGATATGAGTCCTATCCATCACAAACGATTTGTCCCCGTTTGCACTGCTCTGCGAGTTATTAGGTTGCTCGGAAAGTTCTCAGCCTTTTTAGTGCTTCTCCTTGAACATAACTTTATCCAATCCTCTCCGATTTAGTCGAAGTAAGCACCGACGAATCAGCACACTTTGGTCAACGAGCCACCAATCGAATTATTAGGGGGGGGGGGGGGGCAAAAGTAATGAGACACCTCATGCCGTGTCCACATATCTCGTGGCTGGAGTCTGGTTTCGTGCTTGTCGTATTTGTATGTTTGTATGCTACTTACTGAAGCCCATCTGAGAAGTTACCACTTCCGCCCTTTCCAGAAGCATGCCAAAACCCCAGTCTGTCTCATGCCAAAAACCCCGGTCTGACGAGTCGACCTGTGTCGCGCAAATCTCGCCCAATTCCCAACCCCGAGCAGCCTGGACTCAATATTCACGCAAGATGAGAAGTACGTCTTCTACCTTAACCCTGCCAAGCAGCGAGTCTGGGTGAGGCCTGGTGACCTGTTACCGACCTTCGTTCGGCGAGATGTTCACGGCGAGAAGCATCTTTGGAGTTTTGGGTCTGCGCCCATGGATCGGTTTACCGGAAGCTGTTTCCCAAGAGCACTACGATGAACTTCAAGGGCATGGTGAACGAAATAGAAGAGATGGGCCGGCGACTCGCTCTTATTCATTCGCAGGGCTTCAAGAAGGTTCTCCTCTTCGGCAACGCCGCACCCCATCGGGAACAAGTAACCACGGATAAGCTTGGCCAGCTGGGCTACGTTCACATGCCTCACGCACCGTATTCGCTGGACATCTCTCCATGCGAGTACCACTACTTCTTGAGCCTACAGGACTTCCTGGTCGGAAGGGACACAAAAACCCAAGCAGTCCTTGACAACCATGTCGAGCAGTTGATCAACGCCAGGCCCAAGCAGTTCTGGAAGGATGGGATCAGGAAGTTGGCTGAGCGATGGCATGACCTTTACAGCATACACATTCTTCATTATCGTTGATTTGTAATTGAGTTATAAAGAGATAAAGATTTTTCATTTTGCCTCATTACTTTTGCCCCCCCCCCCCTAATATTCCATCAGCGAAACAATTAGGTGGTCGAGATTCGACAAAATGCACAAAAGCTATTTTGGCTTTGTCCTGACTGGTGAATGCATACCAGTGAGAATGTTCTGAAAGTGCTCGAGAAGGTGGTAGTCGGTTGGCGAGAAATCTGGAGAACATGGCAGGAGGCAGAACTTCAACCCTTAATTCGTTAAATTTTCGAGAAGTGAATTGTGAAACGTGTGGACGGGCGTTATCATGCAAAAGAATCGGGCCTCTCCTGTTGAACAATGCTGGCTGGTGCATTTCGTCGATTTCCTTACAGTAGCTCTGTGATTGCTTGGCCCGGTGTCAAAGAGTTGTGATGGATCACACTAGCCACCGACCACCACCCATCATTACCTTTTTTGATGGAGATTTGCCTTTAGAAAATGCCTAGGGGGGTTAGTGGCGTCCAACCACTGTTCGGAACGAATCCTGTTATCATACAGAATCCACTTTTTATCAGAAGTGATGACTCGATCCGAAAACGGGTCAGCTTTGCAGCGTTAAAGTAGAGAAGAACAAATCTCGAAACGTGACCATTTTTGCCGCTCACTCAGCTCGTGGGGCACCCAGTGTTCACCTTCCAAAGGCGTTTTAAAGCGTCCGCAACAGCAGTTTTACTGACGTCTGCTCCTGCGTGATTCTGCGATTCCGTGAACCGCGAACGGATGCTTCAGCTTCCACCAATTTCTTCACTCGTCGTCCAGGATTGCTGTAGTACCCAGCAGTGATATGGGTCCACTAGTGAGTCTCATTCGCTGCTGCTCTATTAACCCCGAGCAGCAGCGACGTCGCTACACTCTGAGGGGTAATGCCGTGTGAGTCGCTTCGGGTTTTGCCATTACGTTCTTGGCTTTACTTTAGTTTTCGTTAGTCAAAAATGTCTGCCCGAAGGAAGCGTTTGTTCTGGCCGAGTACAAATTAAAATAGTTTGGAACCATCTTCAGACACCTGAAGACTCTGAAGACGATGAAGCTATCGAAACGTCAGGCCTAAAATAAATATTTCCACCTATCAACCTCGTTGACACTAACGAAAACTAACGAAAGCGAATCTCTGGATACTGTCCCGTCCAGAACCATGACTCCGCTAATAACACGACATATACTATGACAAGCAAATTCCAACAAGGCGGCCTCTGGACGATGGTAATCTCATTAACATTCCAAGAGGCCTTGCGATAGAATGAATAAAGCACAGTGGACACATTAATCATTCACCTATAAGATGCGCCACACATCCTACATCTACGAGATGTCGTGGAGGCAGATTGAATGGGTGTTTGACTTGTGCAATGATTTGAGGTGGTCAGCCGATAAAGGAGCCAATGTTTCAACCTTCCTGCACACGTCTGATATCAAAGTACTTCTCGAAGGTGTACGGAAGGTTTGGGGTTAACTTCGGCGAGACCTGATCCAAAAGTCTTGATTAGGAGCCGGCGCCTTCTCTGAATCTGTTTTCACGCCCTCGCAGTAACTATCTTAAAATCTTAAAAACCTACTATGCTGAACCACAGCCCTGAAATCAACCCCACATGAAGGTTTAGAAGTGCAAACATTTGTACTCGAACAGAACAAACGGTTGGAGAAGGTTACCGATGGAATCACAGCACCTGGGTTGACCCACACAACGAAACCGGTAAATGTTCCGTAAGACGTTTTTATGCAACGCATTCAGACGACGATGGTCATTGAGTATGACCGAAAGATCCTTGAGGACCCATGATACGGTGCAAACGTACCGGTTCGGTTCACTGAGCGTTCAATGTCGCTTTCGTTTACGACCCCAGTGTGGATCCCATGACTGAACGACCGACAGTAAAAGGATTCTGCAGTTTCGTGGGTTATGCACTGATTCTTGAGCATTATGACGCGGTGTCCTGAAAGCCTGTCCATAGCTACGTCTTGAGTAGCCGAAACGTTGCTTCTGCTGTCCTGAGAGACGAGGTGATTCTACTCGGATATCCTTTTTAATGGTGGACGTGAACGAAAGAGCTACAGCACGGTCACATTGCCTGCAGTGCCTACGAGACTACATCTGTTCACGCTTTTTGGATACTCTGGGCCTTCCTGAAGGACTCTGAGCATAATAGATACTCAGAACCTACATGGCTCGACTCTCAGCCCTTTGTTTTTACGTTTATGATGGCAAAAGCAGCTACTCGTTAAATGGGAACGAACTTCAAGAACGAAGTTGTAGATGGTGTGATCTTATAAAACTTTTCCAGCTCCAAGGGCTTCGATCTCTTCGTCGTCGTAGTCGGATGTTGGGGCATACGCGATGAAGTCACAGTCAAAGCTGGCACGGAGCCACATCGCTTCATATTCAACTTAAGAAAACCAACTAGCCTTGTTGTAGTTAATCTCCCTTTTCGGTTTCTCTGCTCTTCATGATAACACGCATCTTACTTCTATCGGATACCCAAAAGGCAACGTGTGTGCTTAATTGGCTAATCAATGACTTGCAGTGGCCATTCGATGGACAATCAGAGTGTTATCCATTTCCAGAGAAGTCTGCTACCCTGGAAGGAAAAGAGGGCTTCCTTGGTCTCGGCGGGAGATTCGAACCAATGACCTGGGTCGGGTGCATGCATGGGTGTCTTCTCCAACTGTGGTACTACGCTCCTAAAAAATTAGTCGCCTGCCTTGCTGAATCAACTTGTCCGAATGGCGGCTCACTGAAAGCATTCGGACGAGACGAATTGACAATATAAGGCCTATGTTATACTCCCGCGGGAGCATCCGCGGGACGTCTGCGGACGGAAGGTGCACCGCGGATAGTCGCCGTCGTCCCGGGGCTGCTAGCGTCACATTAGAGCGCGTTTTTGGCGCTGGATTCCGCGAGACGACAGCACTACGCGGTGCAGTACACAAGCAGTAGATATATAAGCCCTCTCGTCGTCTGTCGGCGGCGATCCGCGGACGGTGGGCGTGGCGGGGCGCGGCGATTGGCCAGCTTAGGGATCCCAGCGCGATTCCCGCCCGTCCGCGGATGCTCCCGCGGGAGTATAACTCAGGCCTATAACATAGGCCTAAGCCAGTCATTTCGACGGAAGATCTCCTTTTTGGTTTAAGAAATCGCTCCTTCAAATAGGCTTTGCACGAAATGGTAGTTGGAACACCATTCTCTCCAATTTGCCAAAAAAGTACAAAAATAAAGCTGAAAATTACCCGTAATATAAATGAGAAGGATAAAGGACGGCGTTACTCAATCCCTTCTGGGATGCGCCAGCGCATTCTACTTCTACGGGATGTCGTGGAGGCAACATGAATGCGTATTTGACCATACAATGACATGCGGTGGCCAGCCGATAAACAAGTCAGCGCTTTATCCTTCCCAGACAAGTCCGGTACCAATTCACCGACCCCGGAGGGATGGAAGGCTTGGTTGGCCTGGGCGGGAAATCCGAACCAGGAACCTGGTATCGGGTGCACGCGGCAGTCGCGCCTTCTCCGACTGCGCTACACGCGCCCACCCGTAATATATGAGGAAGAACTATTACAATGAGGCCACCAGCGGGAAGTTTAGCATAAGCAAAAGTCGATAAGAAACACATCACGTTGCCATCCATAAGTGGAGGGATGCCGGTGTGAGTTAGCCGGCAGCAGGTAGTCGGTGATGTGGAACGTGTTTCTTATGCAACACGGAGCATCGCCGCGCCGTGAGGCCAATTTACACGACAGAGCTAGTTTCATGGCGACGGATTAGCCTCGACGGAGTAAGAAGAAGTGGCGTGGAAAGCGAGCAATAGTGGAAATAGCGGTGAGTAGCGCTGGAAAGTCATAAGGAGTAACATAGACCTGGCTACACAGGGATGGCGGCTGCGTGGAAGGTTGCGACGACCCCTGGAGTCTGTCAAAATTTCAGAACAAAGTATACAATATCAAAATGTGCAACGCAAACAAAACCAAAACATGAAAGCAAATAGGCTCGGGCGGGGGGGGGGGGCACCATGTACTCAGTGCTGCATCGAACCTCTAATTCCGTAAGCACAAAAATTAGGTAGGGTCCTACATAGAAGGTGACTCCTCCTCCCCCTCCCGAGCCTATTTGCGCCAAATTTTCTTTAGATCTCACAATTTAGAGGTGAAGGTCGCTTTATGCCAACCTTCGAAGTTCGTTGGCGGTTCGCCCAACGAAGACGAAGACGGTTGTTAGCAAACGACCGCTGTCTCAGTCGGCAGAGGCATCCTAGGCTGCACCAGAACGAAGGAGTAAACGGGGCTGAGCAAAAGACGATCGAACAACAAGCCCTACATCAGAAAAAAATTAACTTTACTGATCTTTTAGTAATTACTCATGTCATTCTGTAAGCGAAGATCTAAATTGCTGTAATAACTATGTAGTCACTGTGGTTATGATTGCTTGATGTAAGTGGTTTATTAGAGGGGGCCAAAAGTAATGAGACACCCCATGCCGTGTCCATATATCTCGTGGCTGGAGTCTGGTTTCGTGCTTGTCGTATTTGTATGTTTGTATGCTACTTACTGAAGCCCATCTGAGGAGTTACCACTTCCGCCCTTTCCAGAAGCATGCCAAAACCCCAGTCTGTCCCATGCCGAAATCCCAGTCTGATGAGTCGACCTATGTCGCGCAAATCTCCCCCAATTCCCAACCCCGAGCAGCCTGGGCTCAATATTCACGCAAGATGAGAAGTACGTCTTCTACCTTAACAATGCCAAGCAGTGAGTCTGGGTGAGGCCTGGTGACCTGTTACCGACCTTCGTTCGGCGAGATGTTCACGGCGAGAAGCACCTTCGGAGCTTTTGGGTCTGCGCCCATGGATCGGTTTACCGGAAGCTGTTTCCCAAGAGCACTACGATGAACTCCAAGGCCATGATGAACGAAATAGAAGAGATGGGCAGGCAACTCGCTCTTATTCATTCGCAGCGCTTCAAGAAGGTTCTCCTCTTCGACAACGCCGCACCCCATCGGGAACAAGTAAGCACGGATAAGCTTGGCCAGCTGGGCTACGTTCACATGCCTCATCCACCGTATTCGCTGGGCATCTCTCCATGCGACTACCACTACTACTTGAGCCTACAGGACTTCCTAGTCGGAAGGGACACAAGAACCCAAGCAGTCCTTGACAACCATGTCGAGCAGTTGATAACACCAGGCCCAAGCAGTTCTGGAAGGATGGGATCAGGAAGTTGGCTGAGCGATGGCAGCAAGGTCCTTGTCTTTAATAGCAAATACATTCCTCAGCATCGTTGAGTTGTAATTGAGTTATAGAGAGATAAAGATTTTTTTCATTTTGTCTCATTACTTTTGCCCCCCCCCCCTAATAGTAGAGTAACCGTTTCGTCGCTTTCAATGGTGGCTCTCGCTGCTGCTCTTCATCTCAATCCATGCAGGTGCGTCATTTGGCTGCTGAATGAGCTGTTTATCGTCATACATCTGCAACTAAGCGAGGTACAACGTTTGGAAACAAACTACAAGAGAAATGGATCCTATCCTAGTCGGGAGGGAGCAACCGTAAAGTGTCATTTGCGCCACAACCACATCCACTGAATTGAAATAAAAGCCCTCGCATAATGGGACAACAGTTGAAGCTATCGTAGGAACTCGAAAAACGGATTGGAGATCCAAATCGCTAATCGCCCCTCCGATTAGGATAGATTCAGAGAAATTGTTTGGAAGCGCTTTCTAAATCAAAAAAGGGACTGAAGCGATGATGTGCAATAAAATTGTAATCGAGTCTAAATATATGTCCTTTTACAGGCAAAGCTAAATGACAGTGAGTGGAATTGAGACTCTCGTGCTTGAGTGTTCGCTCCTGCAAAGTACCCATCCAAATTACCTCTATGTATGATATCCCATCGGGGTACAATGCGTGGCACTTCTCGCAAAGAGTTTGAATATAACGCCGACCTTATGGTTAGTCCTTTTTTATTCTAAAGTTATTCCAACGACTGAAGCGTATCTATGCTACCGTATCTAGCGTACGTATCTATGACAAACGAAAGCAAGGAAAATATTCGAGAGAGTCGTCTAAAGCATGTCAAAAGAGATCGAGCAACACGGAAGGTGCCTGTTAATTCTGTTAATGTTAATTTTTTTCTGATTTCTGGTTCTGACGGTGAAACTTTTGTTCCTTCGACAAGGTTTAACAAATGAAGCATTAGCTTTATGAGTTCACTACAATACTAAAACATGCATACATTTAATGATCATTCTATGATTACAACACCATTACTTCACTGGCTTCACGAAACAGATTCTTCAATCTACATTCCCTTGAACGTCGTAGGAGAAGATATGATTTAATTACGATATATAAGATGTTAAACGGTTTTTTTCGTACTCCACTTCAAGAGTTCTATACCTTTTCTTCATCGAACACAAGGGGTGGCTAGTGGAAGATTCAATTTTTCAGAGCAAAAAGCAGTATACGGTCTCAATTTTTCACTTGCCGTGCTGGCTCTGAATTTTTGAAGTTGTCTAAAAAACACATCATGCCCAATTCATTAAGGCAAAAACAAAACCACAAAAACTTTTTGACCGATATCTTCAGGATGCAGCTTAGTAGTTTTCATATTTACGATCGGTTCTTGTTGCTTGCTTTCTTTTTTCCTGTTTACAATGACTTTCGCTTGTGTTTATAATGACATATGTTGTTCTTATTGTGCATGGTTATTCATGTAGTGATAAATAAATAAATAAATAAAATACGCCCTTTACATAGCCAGTTATATCAACAGTTCTGAAGTTGAAAAAGTGAGTGGCGCAATGTTGACATTTATTTATTTGCGAATAAATGTGCGCACAATTCTAAAACAGAAGAAACTCAGAGACGCAATGAGTAGCCAAAGTGGTGAAAAAACACACAAAAAGTCCAGAAAATCAAAGCGTAACAGCGTGACGTACTTTACATCTGTAAGGCCTTTGGTATATTCCCGCGTCACGCCAGCGACGGGTCGCGGTGATAGTGTTGGGCGGGCAGCTACGCAGTCCGTAGCTACCCGCTCAACACTGTCGCTGCTACCCGTCGCTGGCGCCGACGTGGGAGTATACCATTGGCCTAAGAGGAGAAAAATTTGCTAGAAAAAACACGGAGTGATGAAGCGTCTTGAAAAATTTTGATATAAGGCGAAATTAAGGGCTGTCGGGCTGATTAGCGGAGCCATTGATGCAGTGGCCCGCCAAACCCAGCAAGTCGCAACCGACTCAGTAGGTTCGTCAACTCTCTTCAACTGCATCAACACCTGCATAACGTCTGCTGTAGGAAGAAGAAAAAAGCGATGATTTTTAGTGCTAGATAAAGGGCTAAACATAATGCCAAGAAAAGAAAAGGTAGACATCTCGTAGCTTTCTCCACTTTGGTCCTTTATCCAAGTTCCAGCCCATTTTGACACCTTTACCAGTAACAAAGTCATGGCCTCTCTACAGTACTCATGCATTCAAGAGTACTTTTCCGACAACGAATTACGGTGTGTTGTTGCTTTCTGCACTGTCTTAGACTGCTGCGCATTAATGCTACTTTCTGTACGGAATTTTTCGCTCCATCTGACTAAATATTAGGTTGTCCCATAAGTCCCCGCCGTTTTTTCAACGACTCATTGCGGATTTCACCGGAGGTCTCTTGCATAGCGCTATACAGCTTTCTAAATAGAATGATTTGCTCTATCAGCACAAGCATTGCATTTCTTTTTCACCATGAATTTTGTCAATTTTTAGGTCGTTGAAGTGAAAAGTGAAAAAGTGAAAAAGTTGCCATTTGCGCACTTGTTCTCTCCGCTTAGGTTTGAAATTTTTGCGCAGTTCTTCATAGCATTTAGAAGACAATGTTCTGTACTACAAGAATACGTGTTGGTTCTATTTGTTTACTTGTCCTTTATTGATTTTTAGGCCATCAAATTAGGACGTCCGACTTTTCCGTCCGGATTCCGTCCGGATTTTTACCGACAGCTCCCGCTCTGGGATGGACTTTTTTGCATGGTGTTATATGTCGTTTGGAAGAGGATGTCTTGCTCAATAAGAATTTGTGTCGCGTTTATCGGCTCATGCTGATTTCTGTCGAATATCAACAACTGAACAAGGAGGAGGAGTTGTTGGTGAAGATGTTTTTCTCTTTTTGGAATTTTGTTGATATTCGACATAAATCGGCATGAGCCAATAAACGCGACACAAATTCTTATTCAGCAAAACATTCTCTTCCGACCGACATATAACAACGAGCAAAAAAGGCCAACCACAGAACCGGGCTGTCGGTAAAAATTCGGACGGAAAAATCGGACGTCCCAATTTGATGACCTAAAAATCAATAAAGGACAAATGAGCAGATAGCACCAACATGTATCCTTGTAGTACAGAACATTGAACATCTTCTTCATTCAGTTTCCCACTGTTTCCCACTATACCGGCCATTTCAGAACTGTTTCGTGAAATCATTGTTGAGCTGTTAAGCAGTCTCGTCCACACTCTTCAATATCGTGCTGAGCTTGAACTTTTGATGTTGAGGTTGTCATTCCGTTTTGTTTTTCACATTGTTTTTTTTTTCTAAGTGTACTGTGTCCATATGTTTGTCTGTGCGCACAATTATGGTGCAAATAAATAAAATAAAATAAAAACATTGTCTTCCAAACGCTATGAAAAATGCGCAAAAAATTCAAAACCTAAGCGGAGAAAACAAGTTGCAAATGTCACTTTTTTACTTTTTCACTTTTCACTTTAGCGGCCTAAAAATTGACAAAATTCAGGATGAAAAAAGAAATGCAATAGAAGCTCTGATAGAGCAAATCATTCTCTTTCGAATGCTGTATAGCGCTATGCAAGAGACCACCGGCGAAATCCGCAATGAATCGTTGAAAAACGGCGGGGACTTATGGGACAACCTAATAGTTTATGTTTCAACGTTGTTTTATATTCCTGTTCTTGAAGGGCTTATTGAAGTACGTCGAAGGAGCAATTCCGGGAGATCTTATTTCGACTTCGATTTGGGCGATCCGCAGCTGTGACGTCCCAACAAATCAATCAAGTGTGGGGGGCTAATAGTGTTGGAGAAAGCACTGTGCGTTAGTGGTTCAA
The DNA here is from genome assembly GCA_947359475.1 of Heligmosomoides polygyrus bakeri. Lineage (NCBI taxonomy): Eukaryota > Metazoa > Nematoda > Chromadorea > Rhabditida > Heligmosomidae > Heligmosomoides > Heligmosomoides polygyrus. The sequence goes on along the minus strand of OX375867.1, from coordinate 97,294,503 downwards.
TAAATTTCGCACCAGAGATTTCAGTCTTGAAGATGGTCCCGCTCGATCTAGGGCACTCGTGGACGACGAGTTAAAGGAGCTGGTGGAAGGTGAACCATCCCAGACAGAAGAGCTGGGCGTCAGAAAAACTGGTGTTGTGGATGATTTGAAACGCCTTGAGAAGACGAGGCGTGAAAAGTGGGTGCCTCACGAGTTGAGTGAGCGACAGAAATCGTCACGTTTCGAGATTTGTTCTTCACTACTTTTACGCAACAAAACTGACCCGTTTTTGGATCGAATCGTCACTTGTGATGAAAAGCGGATTCATCAAAAGTGATAACAGGAAACGTTCCGGACAGCGGTTGGATGCCGACGAATCCCCTAGGCATTTTCCAAAGGCGAACCTCTACCATAGAAAGATAATGGTCACTGTGTGGTGGTCGCCGGCTGGTATGATCCATTACAACTTTTTGGTACCAGGCCATATGATCACGGCAGAGTCCCACTGCAAGGAAATCGACGAATTGCACCGAAAATTGCGTCCACTTCAGCCAACATTGGTCAACAGAAGAGGCCCGATTCTTTTGCCCGATAACGCCCTCCTACACGTTTCGCAAATCACTATTCGAGAATTGGACGAATCAAGGGTTGAAGTTTTGCCTCACCCGCCATATTCTCCAGACCTCTCACCAACCAACTACCACCTTTTTAAACACTTTCAGATCATTCTCGCTGGTAAAACATTCACCAATCAGGATCAAGCCAAAACGCCATTCGTGGATTTTGTCGAATCTCGACCACCTAATTTTTTCGCTGATGGAATAATCGACTGGTGTCCTGTTGGCGAAAGTTCGAATGGTGCTTATTTCGGCTGAATCCGTTAAGATTTCAGAAAGTTGTGGTAGTTCAAATTGAAGCACTCAACACGCCGAGAGCTTTGCGGACAACCTAATAACATGAGTGCCTATATAGACCGATCTATCACACATCCAAAGTGTTTTAAACGTAACCAGTAGGAAACGAATGCGTGGCGCATCCCAAAAAACGATGGCTTCAATACCTATCACTATAAATATAAAGCATATAGATCGGCAGATCTTGGATAAATTCCACTTGAAATGAATAGTGAAGCGAAGTTTTGGATTACACAATTGCTGGCCGGCAACCACAACCTAAACACCACATCGTGGGATCAGCCGTAGAGAAACAGATGGTTTGAGTGCGGGATACCTGGCGGTGGGGTCATCTTCGTGTTCGATTTGATCGTTTGTTGAACGATTATGGAAGCAATGTACGCTATTACGGTCCGCACTAATCCGCTCAAACCCGTGTGACTGACCGGTAACTGCGCGCTTTTTTTCGGTGTTCGGCCGTTTCAGAGAATTCGTTTCACACTTACAGTTAACCTAACGCTACAATGATAGCCGCAAAGTCTAGTGAACAGAATACTAATAGTCAGCCCTGAAGAAGTACAATTGGTGCATCCGATCATACGCAATCTTTCGCAGTCGAATTCAGGTCCGTCTTGCTTAGGACTTGTCTGGGATTCCGAAGATTGCAGGTTCGGGCTGACATCGGCTGCCCGTCGCAACTCACTGCACGGTCTAATACGCATACAAGTCGTCCCCATAATATCTTGTATGAGTAGAATGCGTGGTGCATCCTGAAAGGAGCTCATTGGCGTTGCCCTTATCCCTTATTCTTTAATCTGCGCTGCATGCTACAGAGGCCAGAAAGAGCGTAGGATGCAGCCACCTTCCTTATCAGTTAAGCTAATGTATTAGGTTGTCCGGAAAGTTTTTAGACTGTCAGAGAACAATGTGTAGTATAACCTTATTAACAACCACTATCATTTAACAAAATATTCACCATTATGATCTATCAGGTATTCCACATTTCCGATAGAGAGCGAATACCATGAACGAAGAACTCCGAAGACTTGGACAGCAAGAAGTTGTTGACAACACTTTTGACTTCTTTTCGATTTGCGAACTTTTTCTAGCTAAGAAAGACTGCAGAGACCGGAAAACGTGGTAGTCACTGGGTGCAACATCAGTTGAGTACGGCGGATGGAGTACCAGTTCAATCCCGAGTTCCTCCCATTTCTTCTGCGTATTCTTTGCTATGTGTGGTCTGGCGCATGAGAAGAAGAATTTTTCTTCTTCTGGGATTGCGATTAGCAGGATTTCGCTCATATTCTCCAGCTGAGCGCAGAATATGTTCGGGTCTACCGTGAAAACGGTGGGAACCAATTCCCAGAATGGTTGTCCCACCAGAAGGAAAGCAACCCCTTTTTGTCATGATCAAGACGTTTCGGGGCTGTGGTTGGGGCAACTCATCGAAGTTCACCCAGTGCGCACCAAATTGTCGTAGACGCAATACTTTTAATCCAACGTGATGATCGAGACGATCCAGACAAATGTACGGCGGCAGCTGAGGAGAGAAGTGCAGATATCAATACGCTTCTGTTTGCCCTGAGACGTCAAAGCATGTAGTACGACTGGATGCAACTTCGTGACTTTGCCTGAAGGCCGAAGGGCACTGTGGACTTAGGAGTATTTGTAAGGTCTGAAAGTTCGTGTATAAAAAGATAAGGTTGAGCACCGTAGGTGGCGAGTACGACCAGTCTGTCTGCGTTTGTGGTCGACCAGTGCGTCGAGAAATCTCGAGCGATTCGTCACCGTTGTCGAACTTGTGGTACCAATTGAAGCACGTCGCCCGAGAGGAGGCTTGCTACTTCAATGTCTCCAGTAGAATGCGATGGGCCTCGTTCGCGGATCGGCCGAACGGTATTGTAGAAGAAGAGCTGGTCGGTAGAGCATCTTCTTGTCGTCCATTGCGAAGGCACCACTGGGAACAGGAGACGACATGTCGCACATGCTGCTGACAGTTTCATATATGGGACATGAGAGACAAAACTCGTAAGTCCGGCCCGCTCACAACTTCAGCTGGCAAGGATACGTTGTTTTGAATCTTACCATTAGTCTAAAAACTTTCCGGACAACCAAATAACAGTAAGGGACCTGTATAGGTGGTCACACAAGCTGTTGTTCTTTTTCTTTGTTCCTTGTTCTTTTTTCGTATAATTGAATGGCAGGGACCGGCGGCATGATAGTCCGGCCTGTCGTACTGTGCTCTAGTTCTGCAGGTCAACTTTTGAATGCAGATAGAATCGAGGATAACTCTTCTAGTGTACCGTTGAAAATATTTCTTTTTGATGGTCAGAAAATCGTCTTGAAATTCCTTCTCTCGGCTTTTTCTATCTTCGCAATTTCTTATTGCATTGACTCTATAAATGGCATAATCTCGCTTTGTGAAGCCGACATCAATGACACGACGTTTTGATTCGCTACCATTGTTTTCAAACAGAATTCGAGTCGACGTTCGAAATTTGTGGGTAACGCAGTTTCTTGGTGAAGATACGAAATGTGTTGACTTGCAACGTATCTTCCTTCTTGGCTCGAGTTAAACCTGAATTGTGGGAACAGCTTGACAATTTTGCCCGTCTGTATTTCGTTCTTTTGGTCTTTAGGTGCTCATCGCCAATTGTGGCGGGTCAAGTCCTAGTCACTTTTTTGGCTTAGCAACTCCGCACAAGGCAGAAACTGGAAAACGCGCGACAAGTTAAATCCGTGAATAGTCGACGGACCAGGAATGTGCAGCACCTCTAGAACTGTGTGTAGATGCAGGTAGTTCAGTGAATGCTACTGACATTTATTAGCACAACCTAATCATTCTTACAGCACATGAGTGACTTATTAGGCTGTCGCAAAATTAATCTCCGCGTTGAGATAAAGGATAAAGGACGGGGTTACTCAGTTCCTTTTGAGATGTGCTATGACTTGCGATGGCCAGCCGATGAACACTTTACTGCTTTACTCTTCCTAGACAGGCCCGGTATGATATCGCCGACCCCGGAAGGATATAAGTCTTGGTTGACCTGGGCGGAAGATCCGAACCGTCAACCTGGTATCGGGTGCACGCGACAGCCGTCACCTCCTCAGACTGCGCTACACGCGCCCCTCCGTTTCAAGGTATGTCTAAATAAATAAGTTTTTTTACCCTAAACCATTACATCTCAGGAAAAGCTACACATGCCTTTCGGTAGGTTTTTTCCTGCTCTTTCAAAAAACGTATGTCGATGTCGCTCTAATCATTCTAGCAGACCATTTCCAGGGCCCCGTAAAATCATGAACCGATGCGACTATCGAGTCATCATGCCTTACGAATTTCAATTGGGGCATTCTGCGGCAGAGGCATCCCGTATCCTTAACAGCGTTTTTGGGATAGGCTGTTCTAGCGAACGAACGGTGAGGCTCTGCTTCGAAAAATTAGCTTCTGGCGATTTTGATCTCGAGCAAAAATTGCGTCACGGCAGCAGGTCGTCGCTTAACGATGAAATTTTGAGGAAAGCCGGCGAAGCAAATCCGCAGACGAATACACGTGCGTCAGCAGAGGTCATCATAGTATGGTAGCAGGACATTTAGCGAGAATCGGCGAGGTGAAGATGTCAAAGCAGGTGCCTCATGACCGATGAGCAGAGCCAGGCACGTTTCGTCACTTGCTCCAACCTGCTACTTCGCTTTAAAAATGAGCCTTTTGTAAGCCGTATTATAACTGTGGAAGAAATGTGGGTCCCTTACAATAACAGGAAGCGGGGATTTATCTGGGTAGATAAAAATGCTCCTCGAACATCCTTTCCCAAACTCGACCTTCACCCTAGGAAGGTTATGCTTACTTTGAGGTGCTGTTGTAAAGGTGTAGTCCATTACAGCTTTTTGCAACCTGGTCCTGGTCATAGAGTAACAGCAACGTCCTACTGCCGTAATTTAGACCAAATATATAAGAAGTTGCAAAAATTGAGGTTGGCAGTGATGAATAGAGAAGAGCCGCAAGACACTCCTCACAAATTCCTCAGCGAAAATTAACCATTCAGGTATCGAAGTTCTCCCTCACTCACCAAATTTTCCCAACCTTTCCCTCACTGAATATCACTTTTTTCAAGCTCTTGATTCTTATTTTCGTCAGAAACAATCACTAATTTGGACGATGTTGAATGTGCCCTCCTTGATTTCGTTAATTCCTGTGATTCCTCAGTTTTTATTGTAAAGCATTAGATTCATCACCAGTTCGTGGGCAAAAAGATAGAGATTCTGAGTGTTTTTAGTTCAATTAATAATGTTGTGTTCGTTTTGTGTTATAGTAGTTCGAAGTAGGCGGTCAGTTTCGGCGATTAATTTTGCGACAGCCTAATACCAAGAGCTGGTCCTGAAGATGATAGTAATAGGAGTACCGGTGCGCCCATGTCATCGCAGGCGTTGTGACAACTTCTCACCTTCCAAAAAACTCACCCGAGGATCTACGAATCACCTGCCGCAAAAGATCGCGATGGTAGAACTGTGCTGCGTTGCCTCTCGTTGCTCTCGCCGTCTGTCCCCGTCAAAGATGGAGAGACGCCCAGGTGTATAGAGAATATGAGACATGAGGCCAAATAACGAAAAAATCGCTTAGCAGTGAACAGGGCTAAGTCCGTTTGAACACCAGGGGCCGGATTCACCAATGACCTACAGAGATTTGACAGAGAAATTACAGCGGAAACTCCTGAAAAAAAAGCGAATTAATGCGACTTATTAACAAGTGATATGGTGAAATGTTGGCGTTCTTAGGATTTCCGCTGTAATTTCTCTATCAAATCTCTGTAAGCTGTTGATGAATCCAGCCTCAGCTGATCTTTGGAGAAATCCTTCGCACGCCTGCTTCACGTGTTGCACACATCACACGCAAGCACCATTACGTTAGTGATGTTGCACTGGTGTAGTCCACATATTCTACACGTCTACAAGTAAATTCCATGTCGTCAGTGACGCTGTCCTGGGAATGAGTAAGACGGTCTTTATGAACGAGAGTAGTTACCGCGATGACGGCCTCCGCCGTGGTCGTGCGAGCTTCAGCTAACGGCCTGTTGCAGACGTAGATTTGAAGGCTGCAGAGCTATTAAGAAATAAATACTGAGACTACATCGGCTTTGGTTCCGCGCTCTCCTTCGCGTAAAAGGCAAGGGAAGGAACTTCAGGACGAGAGCAATCTTAACGCGGGTAAGCTAGAACACTTGCACCGCATCTTGAAGTAGAGTATGGAACTTCATAGGAATAGAGTACGGAGCTTCACAGAAATAAAATATCATAAAAATTCTCTGAATGTTGCGAAGGAAAAAGAGGGTGAACCCCTTGTTCTAGACATCTATCCTAGTTCCTATTGAAAAAAATCATTAATCAAATTCACTCAAAATTCATCAGTCGCATCTATCCTTGTCGGAAGGGGCACCGCTTAAAAGGCAAAACAAACACAAACAGAATGTTACCAATCTTGGTCTGAGGGCAATTTACGGAACAAGCAAGATGGTCTACCCCGTAGTCAAATGCATAGAAGGGTCCTCTTGTAGGCTAGTTCGGCGCGTAGTCTCAGCTGAATAGTTCACTTACCAATTATACCGTCTCCAAAATAGCTGCGAGGGTCTCCCCCACCCTCAAAGACGTTGTACATTGAACGTAGACTACACTGACACCATGTCACTATCTTCCTAATATTTGTTGTGCAGAACGTGGATTACATCACTGGAGCAACACAGGCCTCATGATATTTGCGTGTAAAGATGTGTGTGAGACGTGGAGCAAATGTGCCGGAAATTCTCTCAAATTGCACTTGCTGTCCAAACGGATTAACTCAATGAACAGCCATGTTGACTAATTCGTGCTGCCCGTTTTGAACACCAGACAAAGGGTCGATGCAAAGTCGCCCATCGACATGGGAAAGACGCAACCCTAGGTCAGCCTACGGTAACCAAGCCTATCACTACGCCTTCTACAGTAGTGACAAACACCCAACGTAAGCCCTAGTTTATACTTGCGCCGCTGCGCGGCGCGGCACCATTGTCGGAGTAGATATCGACCAGACGGCGCGAAAAATCGATACCTATGGCGACCGTCGTGCCGCGCCGCGTGGCGGCGCAAGTGTAAACTAGGGCTAACGCACCCCAAGCATTGCATTGGATTGCCTTTCTCCCCCCCCCCCCTCCCCCCTTCCCTTAACCATCATAATCATCATCATCATCGTTTTCAATAGTTTGTCCCGTTTGGTGGCGGAGTCCGCTCATCTTTGGGTCCAAGCGCAACATATCTAGCCAATTTCCAGGGACTGGGTCGTTTTCCAGGGACATCAAGGTTCAGGCCAATCTTACAAACGGTGTCGTCGTTAGCGCGAAGCACGTGGCCATACCATCGCAGACGAGCTTCACGCAACTTGTCGGCTATCTTGGCTACACCAAACCATTGTCGTCTGGTGTCGTTGCGAACGCGGTCCAAAAGTTTTACTCCGGCTGTCCTCCGTAGCATCTCCGTCTCCGTTACACAGAGGCGGCTTTCAATCTCCTTCGTCACGGGCCAGCACTCAACACCGTACGTCGCTACTGGGCGGGCGACTTTCTATACACCTTTGATTTGAGGTACTCGGGTATTGCCTTATTACAGAGACCCCAGTCAGCGAGCGCCATTTGGACCAGGCTGCACTTACACGCGCATTCACCTCCAACTGCCATCGGACGTGACTGTTGACCCAAGAGACTTGAAAGATGTCACTCGTGAGAGCTCAGTACCATTGATCTTGATAGATCCGAGCTCGTTCACATCCGTCGTCAAGTATTCCGTCTTTTTGACGTTCAGCTTGAGCCCGAACAATGCCAAGCGATCGCACCATTCCTGTGCCTGTCGCTCGAGTCGGTTTTGTCTTCGCACGCAAGCATGACGTCATCGGCATAGAGCAACGTCCAAGGAGCTGCGTTTTAGAGATGTCGTGTAATTGCATCCATGACGACCACGAAGAGCAGTGGGGAGAGCGCAGATCCCTGGCGTACTCCGACAGAGATGTGGAACTCTATCGAGGTGCCCTCTGAAGCTCGCACTCGACTCCTTGGGCAAGAGTACAGAATGCGCACCCACCCAATAAGCTCTTCAGTGACGCCGTGTCGTTCCAACGCCTACCATATAACTTCTCGCGGAATGCGGTCGAAGGCCTTCTCCAAGTCCAGGAAGGCAAAATGCACCGGTTTCTGTTTCTCGCGGTGCTTCTCTAGCAGAAGACCAACGGCGTGTGTGGCATCAACCGTTCAACAGCCGGCAACGGAACCACACTGATAATTGGAAAGCTGGACGACATCCCGAATACGTCCATCGACAATTCGCTCAAAGGTTTTCATGGTGTGCGAAAGTAGGAGAATCGGACGGTAGCTAGCGCAGTCCGCAGAGCTGCACTTCTTCTTCCAGATCGGAATAGCCATGCTTTGCTGCCAACTTTCAGGCATTTTCTTTTCAGAAACAACCTGATTGAAAGCTTTGTCAGCCAGTCAGCAGGGCACCAGCCCTTCTACTTCCACAAGTCGACCGGCAGGTCATCAGGACCAGTGGCTTTGCCTGACTTCATCTTCCTCAGGGCTGCTTCAGTTTCGCTCACTGTGATCTTCTGAACGAGACCGTGTACAGGTGAAGCAAAGGAACAGCAGTATGTTCAAAATCAACATTCGTGATTTCCTCGAAGTAGTCGTGCCAGAGCCTTCTTACGATCCATCAAAAGATGACCGTTCTCTTCGTTAATGCCAGAGAACTTCTCGATGTCTTCTGCTTGCCGACAGCGAGCTTTGGCGAGGCGGTAAGGATAACACTCGCCATTGCACGTCTCCAGTTTTTCACTCACATCAGTGTAGTGTTCGGCTTTAGCAGCGGCCACTGCCTTCTTTGCCGCTTTCTTCGCTTCTCAATAAATCCGCCAATTATCGACTGTTTTATCACCGATAAATACGTGATATAGCCGTTTCTTTTCCCTGACCTTCTCTCTGACATCGTCAGTCCACAGCCAAGCCTGTTTGTCGAGCCAACGCCGTAAGGCTTCGTTGTGCCAAGTTCGAAGCGTGCAGCCCGAGTAGCCTCTTTCGGTAGCCTCTTTCCAGGTCTCGTCGACAGTTGTCACTGTCGGCAACCAAATGCGAGAATAACTGCCGCTTGCTTTTCTTTCAGTCGCCACCATTTGATTCTAGCCAACCCACATCGCTCCACATGTTTACGCCTCGGGGGTGTGATCTTCAGCGAGCAGATCAGTGGACGGTGCTGCGTGACAACCGTCTCGTACGGCACGGTCTTCGCGTCTGTGACAAGGCCTTGGTCGCGACGCCTAACAAGGACATAGTCAATCTGCGTTTTAGCGTTCCCGCTATAAAACGAGATGAGGTGGGAGTCATGCTTTCGAAATTTGGTATTCACGATGGTGAGGTCATGTGAGTCTGCATACTCAAGTACACGCTCACCATCGGCGTTGCGTGACCCATAGCCAAAACCACCATGACAGCTGTAGCCGTCTTTCGCTGCTCCGACGTGACCATTAAGGTCACCTGCCACAACAACTATATCTTCTGATGGCACTTCCGCTGTTTTCTCATCAAGCCGGGACCAGAACTCGTCCTTGGTTTGCCCGGAGCAACCTGTCTGTGGAGCATACGGAAAGAAGTGACATCGTCGCTCTTCTACCGCGACAACAATCTTCATCAAGCGGTCATCGAAACGTTCTACGCTTGCAATCGCGTCACGGAGACGCTCGGAGACAATCACACCGACACCACTGGTGGTCCTGGGACTTCCACATAGAACGGCCTTGAAGCCACGTCCTATGTCCCTTGACTTGCTGCAGGACCACCTCGTCTCCTGCACCGCACAGAAATCTATCTTTCTTCGCTCCAGTGCTTCTACCAACTCGCACGAGCGGCCCGTCAACGTACCCACATTCAACGTTGCCACGCGGGTCCTGCTTACGTTACGGGGCTTTCGAACTAGCTCAGTTGCCCTCCGATGCCGTCCTCGCACCAGGGACCCTCGCATACTTCTCACACTCGCCGGGCTCTGCGAGTGCGCGTCGGCTCCCGCGGACGCCGTAGCATTATCTCGAGAAGTCTGAAACGCCATCAACCATATGATGTGACACAAAATGTTCGTAGGCCGGCCTGTCACTAGGGCCTGTCGCCTGCATTCGAATGTCCGTGATTAGTTCGGCTTGCAAAGGCAAGCAGTTTCCAGTGGCGCCATGTGGAGGAACGGACATCTCCACACCTTCCTCAACTACCAGCTATGATAAATACAGTAATCATTATCCGAAATGACAAGCGAATTCGTTCTTTAAAAAGTGAGTAAATGAGCGGTGAGGTTCATTTTTATACAGTCTACTCGGTTGTGCTCGGCGATCTATGTCAGGTGCTGACGGTGTGGAGAGCGATAGTCTGATGCCTGCAAGGTTCTTAACGTTCCTTCTGTTACAGACGCCGGTCCTGTACAATTACCAAAAGGAAAAATCGTTGGTCACAGATGGAGAATTCTGAAGAAGCTTGGCGAAGGCGGCTGTGGTGCCGTCTATAAAGTTGAAGACATCAGAAATCATAATTTGGTAAATACTTCGACTAATACTATCGCTGTGGAGACCTCTAATTGGCAATGACTAACTGTCAACAAAGCTGGAGAGGCAAACCAAACTTGGGACTATATCTCCCTAACGACCGTTTATTCCAGGCGGCTTTAAAGGCAGAATCAAATTTCGTTGCTGGCGGAACAGTGTTAAAACTGGAAGTGCAGGTTAGCGGTACCTATAGGAGTTCTATAGGTGCAAGTTTGTCATTGTTCGTTATTCGCTTGCCTTCAGATTCTTACTCGTCTAAGTGGGCGGCCACATGTGCCGCAATTAATACATTCAGGGAAGAAAGAACTATATTGCTATATGGTAATGACGCTACTTGGTGACAGTTTAGGATCGCTGCTTAGGTAGGAATGCGAGATTTGCTCTGGAATATTTCAAATTGTACCGTAATCGCGTTTCAGAAAGGTTGGAAGAATATCTACTGTATCAACCCAAACGCGTGCCGGCATCAACATTCTGTTCGGCGTTAAACAACTTCACGATGTTTGTAGCCTGTACTCATACCAGCATGAGCTAAATAATACAAATAGAGTGCCGGTTTAGATCGGTTTTGTTCATCGAGATTTAAAACCGGCCAATGTGGCGATTGGACGAATGCATACGCCGGATTATCGCTTTCTACACATACTAGACTTCGGCCTTGCACGAGAGTTCATCGTTTACGCGGATGATAACAAACCTCAGATGAGACGTCCACGACCACGAGCTCTCTTTCGGTAAGCGACAAAAAAAAATAAGAACACCGGGCATACTCAGCAGTTTAAATACATTCGGGTCTAGGTGCAATCCCAAAAATTATCCCTCGTCCCCCTTGCTGTGTCCACCCCAACCGCCTGGCTTCCTTGAGTCTAGTGGCCGATTCACGTTCTACGGCGCTATCCGCCCAATAAGTTTGTAAGGTGGGTGCACCTTTGTGACTGTAAATTTTTCTCGCTTTTTTTAAACTAGAGCTCACTATACTAGCACAATCCAAGTGTGTGATAAGGCCTCCGCTAGAAAAGCGAACTATTCTATCCTCAGCAAGCAGAATATTGAAAATGTTCATGCCTGCACCGAGAGCGAACTGCACCCACCATAGTCGGATAGCGCTCGTTCTACATTACGTTGCATGTGTTTCCATTTCAACTATTATTTAAATGATGTGTAAAAGGTAGACCCCCTTTCTGGGATTGCACTCGGTTCTGTTTCCACTTGAGATCCCTGCTACGATCGGGTAAAGGCAGACAGAATTCAGTCGGAGGCAGAGCAGCTGCAGCGGCAATAATGCCTTGAATCATTATTGCAGTTGTCGCGTTTGCGGCTCACGCTGCCTCTTTAGCGTCTCCCGCAACACATCAAGGTGGACGCGGCAAGTTTTGCCGCCGGCGGCATCTCCTTCGAATTTGCTGCGTTCGCGTGGCGACGCGAAGCCCACTGTCGGTGTGAAGCGATCACCGCCTCGTGCTCTTCTAGAGGGTGTTGGTGCTATGAGCACCATGCATTCGAAACAATAGCGTAGTAGCTAATCAGCGAGCGATGAGCAGATCGCTCAGCATGAACATCGATATCATCAACGCGTGGCGATGCTGACAATTGCGTGCGATAAGATGTTCGCTGCAGAACGGGCATGAACACCTCGCGACGGGGCGACGCGACGTTGCTTGATCAATATCATTTCGTCACTTCGCGCCGCGATGCTGCTCTGAACGGCCCATAAGTCGGAAAAGCACATTTGATTAACGCAAGAAAATGGGAACATATTAAGGCGCAATGTGCGTTAGGGCCCGTTTATACTTCGACACCTAGCGACGCGACGCCACGTTTTGTGGCCACATCGATTGACGCGATCGATCAATTTAGCCACTTTACACGACGTCGCGTCGCTCGGTGTCGGAAGTATAAACGGTGCCTGACGGGGGGGGGGGGGGCAGGTCGCGGGTTCTCTACTTCATCTTAGGTATCGACCGTGATGAAGTGGTAGTTCTCCCATTGTACAAAGCCTGACGCGCACATGTGTACGTTAGGTTTTCGGGCGCTATGGTAGTTGGGAGGGGGTCACCATAGCATGCCGCAGCAGGGAGATGAGGTGATGAGATGAGTAGCTACATACAGCAAATGTAAATGCAGTCTTATTTGCTGGTTTCAACTACAGATCCACGTTTTATTTGCTTCCGTTTTGAGCAAGGGAGGAAACCCCAGGGGTCGGACTCATCAACGACTTACATAACTTAACAGAGAGTTCACAGTGGAAAACTCCGACAACGTGGCTTACCGCTCACCATATCGCTTGATAGGCCGCGCTACCCGAATTTTCCGCTGTGAATTCTCTGTTAAAGTTATGAAAGTCGTTGATAAATCCGACCCCAGGATGCAGGCAATTTTAGCACGGCTGTGTCACTCGGCCCTCACCCAGGAGTCCCTCACCTGCCTACATCTGTGGATCTCATGTAAATTCCGACCAACAGCCCAGCTTGGCACTTTTTGTAAGGTGCCCCCAACCATCATAGCGCCGGTTTTCAGACCTATGTCAACCACTACATCGTTTCATCATGCATTGCACGTAAGTACGCGACAGGTCCTACACAATCACGCCGTCGCGCCGCACGTGCGTTTCAATACTGGTGGGCTGTAAAGGAAGAGAAATAAAGCAATCTATTGGAAATATTAGGCTGGCCGAAAAGCCTTGAAGCAAAAAAACCGTTTTTTGGAGCAAATAGGGTCGGAGGTGGGTCCACCTCCTAAAAAGTGTCACAGTGTCAGGAGGATAACACAGATTTGGGCAGGAGAAGGGACTCCAGGGCGTGGTTTGAGTGACGCGCCCGTGTTAAAATTGTCTACGTCCTCCCTTGCCCAATTTAGAGGCAGATAAAACACGGATATGCAATCGAAACAAGGAGATAAAACTGCATTTACATCCGCTGTATGTAGCTTTCGCCGCGGCTGCCCGCCGCGGCAGGCTATGGTGCCCCGCGACCCGATTTGCGCCCGTTTTTTATTCAGACATAGTTTTCTAAACAGAAACTGTGTTCGGCTATCTTCTCACAGGTTGTCGGTGCTTGTGGGTGCGCGTTGTCGTGCAGCAAGTGCACACTTGATCTTTCTCGCCTTTTCTCTCGCATTGCATCGGCCAATTTCTGAAGCTGATTAACGTATAGGGAAGCGATGACCGTCTTACCAGCAGCTGGTAGTTCATGGTAGGTGGTTGGTCCTTCCGCATCGCACCAAACGCAAAGTAAATGCTTGCGTCAATGTGGGTCTGGCTTCGGATGGTTTGGTGGTTCTGTGTCGCTGGAGAGCCAGACGGCATGACGTGCGCTGTTATCGTAGAATATCCTTCCCTCATCTCCAGTCACTAGATCCTCCAGAAACTTCTTTCGACGCGGCTGCGCGAGGAATGATTGGAATATGTTCATTCGCACTTGCTTATGTGCCTCTGTCAGCCTTTTCAAAACTTTTCAATAGCCGAGGGCGTAGACCAGCAGCTCAATTGTGGAGGAGGTGCATTCGAATTTTCGTAAATCGTAACTCACAATTACGAAAGAACCCTCGTATATCGTAATTCGTAAATCGTAAACTGTAAGAGTTACCCAAGGTGTAGCGCAGTACAACTGAATTTTTATAGGGTCTTCTGCAAACGTTATTACAAGATATGTTGATGCAATATGTTGGTCCAATCGTTGTTATTTGTCGTGTTGTTCCTAACTGACCAGGATTTTGCATTTTTTCCGTCTTTTCGGCCGGCATTATTTTACCAACCAGGGATATGCGTAAATACGATTTAAGGTTTACGTTTTTCGATTTACGGCGAATTTTGGCAATTTTTTACGATTTACAATTTAGGTAGTAAATCGTAAATTTTCGTAAATGTTATCGCTCGACGGGCAACTAACGTTCAAATGACGTAATGCAGTAGGGTAAGAAAGATGTGGCCACTCTCCTTCCTCTAGTAGCTCATTCCCACTTTGTTTTAGCGTAATTTTTTATATGGCTCCGTGCCAGGTGGCACTGTGTTCACGCAGTTTTTTCGAGTTCAACTTAACTTGACTGCAACTTTCGGTCAGAAATCCTTACAACTTGTGGCCGTGATGAAGGTTAAAACTCTTCCGTCCTGGTTCTGGTCGTCTTCGCTGCCTGACCTCCCGCAAATTTTGTGTGTAGTTGGGCAGCGTAGATGTTCGCAGTCCCTGTGGTGCCGGCCGCAACGAACTCGTGGAAGAGCGTTTCCTGGTAGTCCCACAGCACAGCATTACCTTCTTTGGGGTCGGACTTTGGTTGCTTCGGGGGTGGTTCTCGTTAGGGGAGCCACTGGGCCTTTCTAGCGTGGTTGCCGTCGAAGACCCGAACTCACCTCCCGTGAGTGTGTTCCCCCAAAAAGCTGTGGTTGCGAAAGCAGTCCGAGTCACAGGATGTGGCCCAAGTCGAGACCACCTTTATTATATTCGGAATGCTGTAGAATGTACCACATTATGTTCTAGAATGTTCGGGCTATAAGCACCAGGCTAGACCGTAACAGGTTTTGTCAAGTCTTGAAAAATGATTGAAAATTTGGTTGCAAGACTTTTCCGACCATCAAATTAAAAATCTAAGACCTTTGTTGCGCCATAGGATAGAGTGGCGCCATGCACAAGCTACGTACGCTATGTTTGTTGGACTGCATGCGCAGTTGCTGGATTCTCAAATTAATGAGCGGTGAAGTTTTTGTTTAATATTTTGTTGAGTGACTGGTGACTCTGACTGGTTACTTTTTTCTATCGCTTCTGCAAAATACTAGATTTATACGCATCTAAAAAACTGCTAAGAGGTTGGAAATTTGAATAATTTAAATATTTCGCTGGAACTATGAAAACTTTCTGTTTCGAATCAGCAACTTTTTTCGATTTTCTTAAAACGAAAATTTTGAATTGGCAGGTCCCCTCTGACTAGATGGAAAACTGAAAGCAAAAAAAGGCAAGAAAACTCTCCAGCTTGCGCTGAAAACAACACGACAAATGAACAAATATTGGACCAACATATTACATCAACATATCTTGTATTAACGTTAGCAGAAGACCCTATAAAAATTCAGTTGTACTGCGCTACACGTTAGGTAACTCTTACAATTTACGGTTTAAAAATTACGATATACGAGGGTTCCTTCGTAATTACGAGTTACGATTTACGAAAATTCGAATTTCATTAGCGCACACCTCTTATGTGGCTTTCACACTGCCGCTGCTGCTGATGCAGCAACGAGCAACGAAAAAAGGGTGGAGTTCGATGCTTGCTGCAGCTGCAGCGCGTAGATAAGATGATGAGATAAGACCTGTGATATGCCTCTGACGAGCATCAGCAACAAGAAATGATGGCGATCATTCTATGTTCCTGAGCCCGCGCAACCGTTGCGCAACCGATGCCGGTGTTGCTGATGCGAGGTTGCGGCAACAGCAGTGTGAACCCCCTCGTTGCACTTGTTGCTCCTCTGCGTCTTTGCGGTATGCTTCATCATTACAGTATCGGTTGCGCAACAGCAGCAACGGCAGTGTGAAAACCGCTTAAGCCTATGTCATACCATCGCTCACCCCGAGCGAAGCCTAATGATAGGCTCCCATATCGACTCATCGCTTCGCGCGAGCTTATCATTAGGCTTCGCTCGGGGTGAGCCGTGGTATGACATAAGCCTCATAGTAATCCTGAAGCGAAGAATAGAAAGTTTGGCTCGTATCCTTGTATCCTATATTTTGTGTATTCGATGCTACGAGCAACTGTACCCTTCCGCAAACTTGTGTGGACATCCTTATCTTGTTCGCAATGTTATTCGAATTGTGCTATTTCCCTTCACCGTGCTCTACTGCGACCCGCCATCAATGTGCGTAATTGTTCCATATTTAAAAAACAATGTCCTTCTACCCCGCAGGAATGAAGCGCATCACGCTCCTCAGCGGAGCAGAGCCGACTCTGCAGCAGTGCAAGGCACTCCGGCTACACTCGCGCCAAGTCCCGGCATGTGGCACTGTGACGACTCGTCCGCAGCGCAGCTCCCACCACAATGGGGCCTGGGTCCCATCAAGATAGGAGGGAAAACTACGAGGTTACGGTGTGGTGCCGTAGGTCTCTACCTCCGGCCCTAAATGGTCTTCCCTCACGAACAAATCTTATTTCTCAACAATGAGTCAGAATTTGGGCACAGTTTGGATGATGTTAACAATCAAATCAAACAAACGCGATGACTGAATAACACGATCAAACAGTGAACCACCAAATGAGGTTCACTTAACGCCTTAGATTAGAAACAGGGCTGTCTCATATTTAATTGATTATTTTTTGTTATATTCAGAGGTACAACTCGCTACTGTTCTATAAATACCCATGAGAAAGGCGAGCAGGGAAGAGTAGATGATTTGTGGAGTGTCCTGTATATGTTAGCGGAGATGCGCGGCAGCCTCCCCTGGGCTCACCTGAGGTACGCTACCTCGTTATTACCCTTAACGAGCGGTTGCGGTCCTATTTTCCGATTTCTACGTTGAGCGTTAGAAATGCCGCTTTGCAGAGAAAAGAAAGATATTTGCCAAATGAAGAAGCAGACCACACACGAGACACTGCTAAGGAATTGCCCGGTGCAGTTTGTGAAGATCGCACGTCATCTCGAGTAAGTTCATGGTCGGCATGTTTTCGTGTATTTTACGAGAGGTTCTGCGAACAACAATCCAGGGTAGCACGGTGGCTAGTGTGATTGATATGGCAGGATTGATGATCCGTGCTAAAATAACGAACCTTGTGTTTGGGTTACGGAAGGAGTGCTTAAACTCCACTCTATGATCTGCACGACCGGCTTGTCAGGTGGTCTTGGAAACTCGCATTCACCCTCTTGCTAGCCATATTATGTTGAATTCGTTCATGACATCTTAAACCTTCGTTCTGCATTTCCGTTTTCTAAGCACAAGATCGCTAAAACAGCAGACCTCCTAGCTATAATTTGAGCTAGGTCAACTTCCATGGCGAATTGATACCTAAGCATGTTATAGCTACCTAAACAACGGCAGAAATTATTCCATTAAAAGACCGCCTAAAGAGCATCAAATGCAGGCAATATTTATATTAGAAACACTATATATATGTATAACACGTATATTAGAAACATCACAGACAAACCTGCCTGGGCAATTCACCGAGAACGTAAGGTTGGGAAGCTTGGTTCTCCCGTTATTGACCTCCGAATCATGAACAACCCGTTCAAAGTGTATGCGAGAGTTAGCGCCATCCACGGCTATGATACTATAGGTGCGCAATAAAGTATACCTTTTAGAATTTTATAAGAACAACTTTTTCAGTACTTTGAACTACTACAGTCATCCAGACTATGCGCTGCTACACAAGCAGTTGACGGAAGTAATGAAAGCTGGAAAATTCAAGTGAGTACTTGGCTAAACCGCTTGCTACTGCTCTGTTAAGTGCTGCTTAATGCTGTTAGACTCCTGAGGGCAAATGACAGCGCACAGTTGGAGGATACTGCTTGAAATGAAACTGCGCAGCTCTTGCAGTTTAAAGGCGGCAAAATTTGCTGTCGAAGAAGAGCATTGCTTCGAGAGCAACCCAATATTTGCCACGTTTATTTTCCCATTCCTTGAAGATCTCTATAAGCTGTTGCTGGAGCCTATACCGTATTGCATTGCTACTCCTTTACTTACTTCATAGCCATCCACTAACAACAAGACACCTTAAAACACTTTTTAACGCGATAACATGATGTGATGCTCATATCGCGCTGGGGAGCTATCCGAATTGGGTGGGTGGGTGGAGCGGGGGGGGGGGGTGGAGATATTTGGCTTAGTCCGCCAAGGATGTGATAGAGCGCATCTTGGGTGGACCTAAAATGCAAAAATATGATCAAGAAAACAACAAATTCAATTAAAAATAAATGATATGGGAAAACACTCACCCACAGGCGTCTGCAGGAGACATAGCCCTTGAATTTAACGCGCTCATCCAGTTTATTTAACACGAGTCCTGCCACGTGTAGCAGCGCAACACGTGCTCTCGGGCCATTTCGGCCATTTTTGGGACTCAAAATCGTCACTTCGCGCGTCGTTGAGCTGCTCCGCGTTGCTCTAACCCGCTTTCGATAGAATGAGTGAGCCCTGTAAATCCAAGGCAAGCTCTCCTGCCGCCGCTGGTTGGTGAGTGCTTTCATTTTTCTTGAAAATTGATTACTGGCTGTCTTTTTGGCGTCCTAGGATACCTCTATCACATCCTAGGTGGACCTAGCGAAATCTCTGCTACCACCCAACTGGTTGGTTTAACACAGGCCTGGTTTGTCGTCACCAAGTGATCCAAAACAGGACTGCAAAACTATGTATCGGCATGACGTACTTGGGGGATTGGTCGTTTAGTGGAGTGAAGTTGAAGCTGAAGCTCACGCGAAATCACACGCCACTTGTCGTAAGTCGGAATGGCGGCTTTCGTTGCAGGATCCATTTATATTGAGGCCTCCTGCTGCGCAATAATACTGTGTCTCTGGCCTGTGGTAGGCCTATGTCATACCATCGCTCACCCCGAGCGAAGCCCAATGATAGGCTATGTCATACCATCGCTCACTCCGAGCGAAGCCTAATGATAGGTTCCCATATCGACTCATCGCTTCGCGCGATCGATATGGGGGCTTATCATTAGGCTTCGCTCGGAGTGAGCAGTGGTATGACATAGGCCGTATACTCCCCCGTCGCGCCAGCGACCGACTCGGCGACAAAGCGGGTAGCTGTCACTAATGCAGGCGAGAGTAGGGTATTTTCACCCGGGACCACGCCTTCGCTGTAGTGGCGGACGGCGCAGCGGATGTCGCGGGAAAAGCTGTCGCGCCGTCGCTCCCGCGTCGCGTAGCGAGGGATGGTCTCGTCGTCCCCTATATTTGCACTTCCCCTTGACTGTTTTCGACACTTTATTTGTTCCTGACAGTTGATTTCAACATGCGCTTAAATATGTTTTCCTGATCATGTGACGTTCTTCATAGTTTTTTATCATATTTTTTTGAGGTGATGTCTTCCTAGCTTGGTTTTTTACGTGTTTACGCTCAAATCGGCCTTTCTTCTGTTTGTGAACTCCCCTCTCGTACGGAAACCCACATGTCTGTGCCAGACAAGTCACGGGGGGGGGGGGGGACTGGTGACATGACCGGCACCGAAATTTGCCATTTGAAGGTCTAGTTTTTAGAACTCATGTTTTGCTAGAGGGGTTTTCTCCGCGTCGCTGACTGCAGTATTTCTTTTGATTCTCATATTCCTCGTAGGCACGGAAACGCACGTTTTTGTGCTTGACAGGTAGGGGGAGAGTTATCGTGTCGAGCACAGAAACGTGGGTTTCCGTGACTGCAGGCGAAAAAAAAATCGAAATAAATGCAGGAGTCAGCACGGACATGGCGAAAACCCCTAGCAAAACATCACGGCGGAAAAATACCCTTTGCAATAACACGCCCACAATGAGATACTGATGAGGGGTCGCAGCAACGGAAAAACGCGAAGACATGAACGAAAACATATAAATGGTCGAGAAAACAAGGAAAAATTCACAGAATCAGCTGACTTGCAATAAATTTCGCAAGTGTCCATCTGCAGAACTGCGTGAATTATGTCAGCCTCAGCAACGGCGATAGGTCGCGACGCGCGTTGGCCGCGGGCCAATCGTGGCTCCAGGACCTAACTCCAACGCGACGTCGCGCGCTAGCCGCGTGCAACATCTCGGCGCTGAGACGCGGACGTGCGCTCGATGACGCATGGTTAGTCGCGGAGCACGAAATGTTCTCAATGTTTAAGCTCCCAGACAACGTTTCTAGCAAGGAACTTAAGATCCCACAGAATGTGGTAGGCTACATCTGCAGTGGGACAATTGTTTCGAGAATGGGTGACAGTGACCTTTTTCCGTAGTATAACCATAATCACGGGTAAAAATTGACCGAAGAAGTTGTAGTTGGCAAATACTGACGCTAGAAACCATCCGCATGACCAGAATTCCTGTATAAACTGTCGCTGATCGTCCTATTGAAACTACATTCATATGCCATCTCCAAGAAACGTTGAAATAAGGCAAAGGCGTGGTGCCGCATATCCCTGTAGGAAGCGTTTCTAGGCGTCGGAAGCATCGGACCGCGACAATTCGTCCAATTTCGTCGCCCACCGTGCGCGACGCCAGGGGGGTTCGCGCGGCGTTGGAGTTATGTTTGCCCCCGCCAATCGCTAGCTTGCGGAACGCCCATACATGATTTACGGGGCGTCGTGGTCTTTGTCCACGACACTCCTGGGTCTAGATCATTTTGAAAGGCCCTTTTCACAAGGCGTAGTAGTCGAGACATAGACTTTGACGAGCGTTGACATAGGCGAGTGACGCTGTCCGACGGCATTGATACGGCTCCGCCATTTGACGAGATGGGTGATCGAGTAGACGAAAGTAGGCGAACAGTTCCGGACATGGAAGAAAAATATTTCGAGACGATTTAGGCGCGCAGTTTCTGCCGAATAAATCCACACGAGTAGATGAATAGTAGTTGGGGCAAACTGACGAAGTACTGAATATCAAAACTTTATTTTTCACAAGATTTGGTCCCATTCGTCCTTGGCACAGAAGGGCATTATATGACTGACGGCAGACACTACATCTGCATTCCTGTTCATGTGCCGGCTTCAGGCACTGCCCGGATATCCCATCTTCGAGACATGGAACGCTAGAAGACAACCTCGGCTCCCATACCAGCGATCTTCCGCTAGCGTACATAATATGCAGGCTGACTTCAGGTCTCGTTCGCTCTATAAAAGTAGAGGCCGCTGGTTTTAGCGTGATCAACTCCTATAGAGCATCCGCCATAGATAACAGTCTTTTTGGAGACTTGCCGATCTTCTCCAGACGAAAGACGAAGTCAACGAGCTTCAGGCAGATATGGTCGTTCTTCTGATCGATCGTTTTGAGGAGCTCCGTGTGGAGGAGATCAGCATCAAGGAGAGGCTTGGTCATTTTGAATGTTCCTAAGCTATCACCCCCTTTTATAAGGAATTAGCTTTTACAATCACCCATGTAATGGTGTACCGCCAACAAACCTCGGAGTCCACCCACTTAGAACGAATAGGTCATAAAGGTTGCACATTTGTTTGCATACAACTTGAACAAAAGTTTGAATAATCTCCCATAATTCAATAGTTGTTGAATCAGTGCTTCATGTGAGTAATACGTCGTATTAGTGCTACTATGGTAGTGATAATTGCCCAGTTGACTCTCGCAATGCTCGAGGCGCATTTCACAGTGCAGTGCACGATGAGCGGGATTGACCTTATTGCGAAAAAAACGGGATTGCCATCAACGCCCCAAATAGGTTACACCCCTTAACGTTCCTAGCGCGACCACTGCTATGGTCGCGACTCGCCAATTTTCTCTGATAGTATTTAATATTGCCTTTATGTTGGGCAGCTGTATACCATTTAACCAATGCATAGGTTGTGATACCTATGATTGCTTATCGTGGAATACGCTATCGCTTTTTCTTTCCTCGTGGAATAAAAGTGTGCCTTTCAAGAGAATATTTCTGACTGGCCACCGCAATTAGTTTCCCATGTGTTATGTACGACAGTGGTGGCGATGTCCGTTCCTCCACATGGTGCCACTGGAAACTGTTCGCCTCTCGAGCTAAGCTAATCACGGACATTCGAGTACAGGCGACAGGCCCTAGTGACGAGCCGGCCTATGGAGATTCCATGTCACATCACATGGTTGATGACGTTAAGTGAGTATCGAGATAGTGCTACGGCATCCGCGGGAGCCGACGCGCACTCGCAGAGCCGGGCGAGTGTGAGAAGTATGCGAGGGTCCCTGATGCGAGGACGACATCGGGGGGGGGGGGGGGGGAATTGAACTAGTCCGAAAGTCCCGTAACGTAGGCAAGACCCGCGTAGCTACGCTGAATGTGGGTACGTTGACGGGCCGCTCGTGCGAGTTGGCAGAAGCACTGGAGCGAAGACGAATCGACTTATGTGCGGTACAGGAGACGATGTGGTCCTGTTGTAAGTCGAGGGGCATAGGCCGAGGCTTCAAGGCCATTCTGTGCGGCAGTCCCAGGATCACCAGTGGAGTTGGTGTAATCGTCTCCGATCGTTTCCGAGACGCGATTATAAGCGTCGAATGTTTTAATGACCGCTTGATGAAGGTCGTAGTCGCTGCTGAACAGCGTATGTATTATTTCTTCTCTGCATACGCTCCGCAGGCAGGCTGCTCTGAGAGAGCCAAGGATGAGTTTTGGACCGTGCTTGATGAAAAGACAGCAGAGGTACCGTCAGAAGACGCTGTCCTTATCGAAGGTGACCTCAACGGTCATGTGGGGACTGCGAAGGCTGGTCGCAGCTGTCACGGCGGTTTTGGATATATGAGCACGTAACGCTGATGGTGAGCGAATCCTTGAGAATGCGGACTCGCATAACCTCATCATCGCGAACGCCGTTTTTCGAAAGCGTGACTCCCATCTGGTGTCGTTCTATGGCGGGAGTACCAAGACGCAGATCGACTTCATCCGTGTGAAGCATCGCGATCGAAAGCTGCTTACAGATGCGAAGGTGGTGCCGTACGAGACTGTCGCCACACAGCACCGTCCGCTGATATGCACAATTAAGTTCGCCCTCCGAGGCTGAGGCATGTCGAGCGATGCGGTCCACCAAGAATCAAGTGGTGGCGATTGTTTCTCGTATTCGGTTACCGACGGTGACAACCGTCGACGAAACATGGAAAGATGCCACCGATACGATATTACAAGTTGCATGTTCTGAATTAGGCAGGACTAAGCCTGGACGCCGCAAGATCGATAATCTGGCGTAAGTCCGAGAGAAGAGAAAATTATATCACGCTTTTCTGCGTGACAAGACCGCAGACAAATGGCGTATGTACCAGGAGGCAAAGAAAGCGGTAAAGAAGGCCGTAGCCGTTGCAAAAGCCGTCCATTATGATGGTCTCAGCGATAAACTCGAGACGCGCGATGGTGAACGACATCTTTATCGACTTGCCAAGGCACGCCATCGTCAGGCCGAGGACATCGAGAAATTCTTGGACATCAACGATGAGAATGGCCATCTACTGACAACCGTAAGAGGGCTGTGAAACGATGGCATGACTTCTTCGAGAGAATTTCGACAGTAGAGTTTCCCATCCGCCCATCCCTTGCGTCCCTCCTACGCACGGTCCTGTGCAGAAAATCACTGTGTGACGGAAGCGGATTTGAAGAAGATGAAGCCAAGCAAAGCAACGGGCCCCGATGATATAGCGGCCGACCTATGGAAGTTGAGATGCTGGAGTCCTGCTGAGTGGCTAACGAAGTTTTTCAACCAGGTTGTTACGGAAAAGAAGGTACCTGGTAGTTGGCAGGAAAGCACGACGATCCCGATATGGAAGAAGGGCAGTCCTGCGGACTGCACGAATTACCGTCCAATTCGCTTGCTCTCGCACAGCATGAAAATCTTCGAGCGAATTGTAGATGGACGTATTCGCGATATCGCCCAACCTTCCACCAATCAATGTGGCTTCGTAGTGGGCAGTGGCACCATCGATGCCATACTGCTGCTCGTCTTCTGGTAGAGAGATATCGCGAAAAGCAGAAACCGCTGCACCTAACTTTTCTTGACTTGGAGAAAGCATTTGATCGTGTATCGCGTGAGGTTATATGGTACTCCTTACGACAACACGGTGTTCCCGAAGAGCTTATTGAGTGGGTGCGCATACTTCACTCTGGTCCAAAGAGTAGTGTGCGAGCGCCAGCCGGCACATCGGCGAAATTTCCTATCTCCGTAGGTGTTCACCAGAGCTCTGCGCTTTCCCCGCTCCTATTCATTGTCGTAATGGATGCCATTTCGAGAGACCTTCAGAAGCCTACCCCTTGGACGCTGCTGTATGCAGATGACGTAATGCTTGCAAGCGAAGAGAAGAGCGAACTCGAGTGACAAGCGCAAGCTTGGTACGACCGCTTGGCGATGTTCGTGCTCAAGCTAAACGTCAAAAAATCTGAGTACTTGACGACAGACGTAAACGAAGCCGGGTCCACTGAGATCAGTGGCACTGCGCTAGTACGAAAGACAAACTTCAAGTACCTTGGATCTGCAATTTCGTCTGATGGTAGGTTCGAGGTGAACTTGCGCGTGAGCGCAGCGTGGTCCAAATGGCGCTCGATGACAGGCGTTTTATGCGACAGGAAGATACCGGGACGCCTTAAATCGAAGATCTATAGAACCATCGTTCGACAGTAGCGATGTATGAAGCTGAGTGCTGGCCTGCAACCATAGGTTGAGACTCGCCTCAGCGTAATGGAAACGAAAATGCTGCGATGGACGGCTGGTGTTACGCGTCTGGACCGTATTCACAACAAAATACGCCAGAGGTTTGGTGTCGCTCCAATTGCTGACAAGTTACATGAAGCTCGCCTTCGGTGGTATGGCCACGTTCTTCGAGCTAGTGGTGACACTGTTAGGAAGATTGGCCTTAACATAGATGTGCCCGGGAAACGGCCTAAAGGGCGGCCGAAGCAGCGATGGCTTGATACGTTGCATGTGGACCTAAACGTTGCTGGTATCCATCCCGATCAAGCATTTGATCGCGTAAAGTGGCGTCACCACACCAGAATAGCGGACCCCGCCTCGAAGCGGGACAAACGCTGAAGAAGAAGAAGCGTTATGTACGACAGTCTTGCTGAAGCCAAGGTTCACTACATTAGTTACAGATTGCCGATTGCATTCTGTTGAGAATGTTTGATCCTCGCATTGGATTATGATTCTAGCAGCGTTTCCGGTTTTACACAAAATCTTGACTTGTGCACCTTCAGCACAATCATAACACCCAATCAGATCCTATGTCATTGAATTTCACAGGGCTGCTCATCAGCAAACTGATTGGCAGTTAAAAGCACTCTAGACTACATAATAAGGAGTACTTCTGCTTCGGTGGAATGTACTATTACGTCCCCATTTTCGGAATAAAGTGTCATAGTTGGAGTATTGATAAGTAATGAGTTTATTACACCCTGTTGGCAATTACAGCCTGCTTTTGGATTATTATCGTGCAAATGCAATCAAAATGTTTCGAGCAATAGCTAACGTTTTTAGATGTCGTTTCTTCCGATACACATTCAATCGGTAGTCGATAGTGCTCAAGGATTGCTACCGAATCCTCTGCGCTCATAGCAAATTTCTTGCCCAAAAGTGGTGACAGCGGTTTCTGCATTGAAGTGATCGTCACGTTGAAGTCACTCACGCTATGCCTTACGTCTGGTTGCAATGTAGAGCGAGTTTTGCTGACTTTATTATAGCGGGTTGTTTCGATTTCTACCGTAATCGCTGGTTTCCATTCTACATAGTCCACAATTCGATACACAATTTGTATTACTGGTACGTCTACAAACGAGCCTTTGAGAAGCAGCATTCTTTTCTATGTATTTAGAACCTTGTGCTCATGTACAAGAGTTTCGCTCAGTATTCTGGAAATCCCTCTACATCTCCGTAAAAACGTGGAAGATGCATTTGCTTAGGCTTTAGTGTGCGGCATACCATATCCCTTAGTCGACTGAGACCTCCAAGATATCTTCAGATAGCCGTTGTGCATCTGCGGAGTTGATATCCACCGTATCCTGACTGCCAGTGAGACTTTCTCTCTTTTTTCGGGGTTTGTACTATTGTTTTTGTTTTCAGTGTAGACTTGGCGCCTATGCGGATCCAATTCCAAATTTACGGCTATTTTTAGATTTGTCATTCATTCGAACGAAAACTGTGTTATTTGCTCTAGCAATCCTAGCGTTAACCTGACTTTCCTTATCGATTTTCTCGATTTCTGCTTTGATTTCCTTTTTCATTCCATCGGAGTTCGAATTTTCGTACAATTTTTCCAGCTTGTTTATCAGACTTTAAAAACTACTTTCATTGGACTTTTTTATCTTTGTGCATGGATCGCATGTGATCAGGTTTATGGCCGTACACTATTCTTCATACTATGCCCTCTCATCGCCTGTTGGGATTATTCCCTCTGTGTAGGCGTGATACTTGGATGTTATCGTCTCCAAGCTTTCGGCTCTAAACTTTATTGGGTTTCTGTGGAAAGAGGGCGCCATTTTTCTCGGTCGCGTTTTCACACCCGATGCGCTTTATTTGCACTTTATACAAGCCTCTAACGGGACTACCACAGAGACGGGATTGGCTTGTTATCGTCCATCTATGTGAGCTTTGGCGCTCAAATTTGGCTCGTCCAGGTCTCTGAGAGACGGAAATTTATCGGTATTCAGCCGATGCACCAAAATGTGGCGGTATATGCCAACTGTAGAGTTTGTGCCCTTTCGAAGTACACGGTGGTTCAGTGGTTGATTATCGTTATTAGTTGACGCACCGTCGGAGTCGAGATGTTTGAAAGACTGCCGTGTGGGTCGGTCGCGGGCTAATCGCTTGCTCGCGGACCGCCAATACATGATTTACGGGGGTGTGGCCGTTATACGTGACAATAGTCCACCATAGGTCACTCTCGTGCAACGTGCGTTCCGGTAGTGCTGTAACCTGGGGCCAGATTCATCAATGATACTGCCGGTATCATCTCACGGCGGTTTCACCACATCGGCCTACGTAGTAAATGATACAGAGCGATACAGAGATACAGATATGATAACCGATGCGATAACCGATATACGTTTACTGGCCGGTAAGCGGTTGATGAATCCGGCCCTTAGAGGCTTGGTCATACACACTTTCTTCTGTGACTAATAGGAACGAGTCGCAGAGAAGTCACGGAGGGTTAAGTGTCGTACGCTCTGTGACTGAGCGACGGTCACAGAGGTGGAGCGTACGACATATATTGTCGTCGTGCACATCCATCGCCAGAACGAACGGAAATATACAGTACGCGTAATAGTGTAAATTTTGATGTGCGGTAAATTACAGCTGTGAACAAAGACAAGTAACCAGACATGCCGCCCTGACGATATTTCACCATATGATCGCATCGAGCACTCTTAAAATGTTTAAACAACCGTTTCGGCCATTAAATTAAAGCAGTACAGCTTGCAATGATGCCTTGAATATTCCTCCAATAGCAGGTTCACCGATCCGTACGACTGGGAACCAAAGTCGAAGTCCAGCCGACCTGTACAACAAGCTACCTCAGTGACTACAGCCATAAAGTGAGATGTTGCTAACTATGTTTTTCATTTATAAGTAGAATAATCTAGGTTTTCAGTGATGACTTAAGCGAAGAATTAAGCTCAGATGCAACTGCCATTTCTTTTTCTTCTAGTAAGGACGTTAGCCAAATGGCACCGAGTCTCGATCTTCCACTATCAGTTACCGCCAAGAAATACAGCAAAGGCATTTGGTCATCGTCGATGATGAAGAAGGTTTGCTGCTCGCATGTTTCTTCGGAGGCTGAGATAGTGGTCAGCATCGTTTAGGCAACGGTCGAGGATCCTTTTCCTGCCGCTTGGTTCACAACAAATCCGCTTGGTTTCTAGCACACTATAGCGATAAGGAGCCGCTTTATCAATCAAGCTACGAGCTCATCTAACTTCTAACATAGCAACGAATATCATTCTTTTTGTGTATTACTCTAATAACAAAAGTAATAACATTAATAAAAGCCTGTTTAAATGTCTTCTGGCTGTTTTTCGAATAGAAGGGAGATCTCTCCGGTTCAACTAGGCTGCAGGACATTATGTACGAATGGTCGCCGCACGCGCGACAAACAGCGCGGTGAGCGCGGCAAAAGCTAGTGCAACGGGGCCACTTCGCCGGTCTGCCGTCGCTGGCCTTGATTCAGAACCACGAAGGCGCTTTTTTCTTTGAAAACTCGTGATAGATCACAAGAATAGTTTGAATACTTCTGCCGAAGTCCACGAACACACGCAGTTCCACTCCTGCGACACTGCAATCAAATTGAGATGAGTACTATTGTTTGTCGAAGGATGGAATGGAAGAGCTGGAGAATAGATGAAACCTGGGTAGGAAGCACCAAAACTGAAACAGCTGCAAATTAGATGTTTCAAAAACGTCCGGAATGGTGTATGGAATGATCAACAATGTTTACAGCGGGCCAGACGTAAGAGCCCGACGGAGCCCGCCGCACACGCGACAGTCGCTGTCGTTGACGCGGTGACCATTCCTACATAAAGACCGCCCCTCGCAGAGCAGTGGCCTATTAAGACAGAATACATAAGCTTGTCGCGGGTAGGGATTTGCATTGTCAAGAGGGATTGTGGTCATTGTGTTTGAGCAGAACGGTGGCAAACTCTTAGATGAGAGTTCGGGGGGTTTGAATTGGCTCGGTGTAATTCTATTTCGCATGATTAGTAGAGGTAAAAAAATTGGTCGGTGCGATGGACTGGGTGACAGTTTGTACTTCGCTTTGTTTATTAATCGAGTACTGTGCTTAACCTTGCTAAAGGTTATTTGTAAAGTTATATACACGTAGTCATTTATGTGGATTCCTGCCGTGATTTCAAATAGTAGCAATTTTAAAAAAGGTATGTCCATACTTGCAATTCTAGGGTCTCAGTGCAACCCAAATAAGCGTGACAGATGTCGTTTCTCTAGAACGATTTGAGCAAGAAATCTAGCGAAAGACTGTCTACGCAGTAAAAAATTGACGAGCTCCAGATACATAGGCTATGGCATCACCTCTATCAGTTGTCGTCCCGTTGATCATCGAGATGCTCGAGTAGACGGGGCGCTAGCAACGTCTCCATTCGTCTAATTTCGTTCCAAAATCCTTCAGTGGATGAATCACTCTAGAGGAACACAAAGGGCATCATTTCGTTCGCTCAAACAAAGCGTTTACGAAGAATTCCGACCAACACGGTTGGTGTATCCGATTTGCGGAGCAATAAAACAACACTGATTTCGCCTTTGAGTAAGTTTGGAGTTTCCCATGTGTTAAGATAGGATCGAAGTTGACTCTTGTCATATCGCGGGATCCTGTCTGTGGTGGCTCCCGTCCGCTGGTGTCTGCGCAACGCATTACGTGGCCGGCCCACTTAATTTTCCACGACGTGGCCTATTCGCCTCTCTGTTCCTCGAACGTCCACGAAGCTCGGAGTCCAGAAGCCCTCTATTTGTGTGTGAATCGTGTTACTAGGAGTATCGTCATACGAATCCACGCTGAGCGACGATAGGGTGTTCATGCTTTCGTATGGCCCAGGTCTCTGAGGCGTATGTTAGAGCAGGAGGAACGGTAGAGTCGAATAGATGGGCACGTAGTTAGACATTCTTCATCTTCTTCACGAATTCTTCGACGTTCTTGAAAGCTCCCCAAACCGCTCGTTTCCTCCTACCCCACTCCTGCGCTAGGTCGTAGGTCATGTTGACCTCGCGACCAGATACCCGTAGTTGGAGCATTCGGTGATGTTCGTTCCGTTGAGCGAGAATGGGACATCAGAAACTTGTCCGTTCGTTATGAATCATCTTCGACAGAATCAGCTGAAGTCCAGTGTTCCCACATACACAATCGGAGTCGGCCAGCATTCGCTCCGCATTGCTGATGCTCGTTGTTATGAGCATGATGTCGTCAGCGAAACAAACATGGTGCAATTCCGGCCGTCGACCTTCACTCTCATGTCTTCCCATTCTATTAGTTCGCGCATGACGTATTCGAGCAGAGATATGGCATTGCCTTGGCGAAGCCCTCTCTTCATGACGACGACGTCGTTGTGGGTGATATCTTGGCCATTAATCCACTGTACAACTCTCGAAGTACCTTCATGTACTGTGTAGGAACGCCCTGAGTGTGCAGAGCTTCCACGACCGCTTCAGCTTCGACGGAGTCGAATGCCTTCTACAGACCGGTGAATGTAAAACACAGCGGCAGCTTGTACTCTCGTGACACTTCGATGAGTTTCGTGTGGTTTGTCTGTGGTCGATCGTGCTGAATCCTCTCCGAGATCGTGCTTGTTCGCATGGCTGTCCTCGTACAGGGTTCTGCTAATCTTATTCAGGATCACACGACTGAACAGCCTGTAGACTACGGGCAGCAGGCAGATCGGGCGATAGATCGACCACTCCAAAACCTCAAACTTGGGTAAATAAACTTTATTTTTAGGTAACATTAACACTTATAAGATCGAGCTTATATCTCCAGACGACTAACAACGACATAAAGAGTAACTTCAAGAATAACAATAGCGCGAGTAAGAGCTGCAATAATACTGGTAAGGCAGCAATAACAAATGGATGATAACATGAGACCATGAGATAACAAATAACATGAGAAACCCATAGGGTAGAATTAGGCACTAACACTAATGAGAGGGGAATAACCGAACAAATATGAAACGAATGAGACACTGACGATGATAGACGCCCCAACACCCATAGGAAGGCAAACCGAAGGAGCCGTAATAGTTCAATTGAGATATAGCCATAACACAAATGAGAGAGTAAGCATACATGAGATGATGACATCTTCAACGAAGGCATGAGAAACACACCGCGAAAAAAACTTTCCCACCGAGAAACCAAGACTCCCCCAAACCGGAAACCAAGAGCCCAGATACGCGCTAACTGTTAGCAATCGGGGCAAACCCAAGGAGAATAAAAGTAGCTGTCCCAGAGTAAAGTGGTGACATATTGCCGGGGCTCAGTCCCTATTCAAGGCGGGAGCGGTGAAAGATACTCATGACAGAAGACTACGCGCCAGACGGAGAGTGCAGAGAAACCCCGGTCGATCGCTGCGCCGAAACCGGGGTTATGCGAGTGGTCGGGTCTGTACGCTTCTTCCCCGACGAGACGGCGTGTTGGATCTCGGAATGAAGGACATAGGAAACGAAACACCCATCATGCTTAATATGGCATCGTAGCAGGTGGACGGGGAAGAGATCGGAGTAGAAAAGTCGATGTCCCAGATAGAGCGTATCAACTAATTTTCCACGTTAGCTGATACGCTCTGCCTGAGGCACCGTCTCTTTACTCGAGTGGCCTTGAGAACGCTACTCTTCATGAGGAAATAGTGTTTGGGAAGTAGTTTCACTGAAATTCTCGACCTATCCAGGCTAAGAAGGCGAAGTCCCCGAAACATGAGCTGAAGTGAGTCTGTTCAACAATCTTGGCGATTCCTTAAAGAAACACGCTGGAATCTACCACTATATAATTGAGTTGGCGGTCGATGACGTTTGAGTGATCCAACCCAAGTGAGATACGCCGCACCATCCACAGCGAAGGCGGTCGAGTGATCTAATCTAAGTGAGATACGTCGCATCATCCACAGTGAATGCGGTAGAGTGATCTAACCTATGTGAGATACGCCTCATCGCTGTCAAAATTTGCTATTGAACGTGGGATGTTGCTGCAGCAGGGGAAACGTAGTCCTTTACTGCTTAACACAACAGCACCTACGTGCGTTTCTGAGCGTCTGAAGCCGTGCCGCCGAGTTCGCACCGTTAGCATGAGAAGACCACTACAGGAGTAAGAGTAGAAGGGAACTTCGAGGGTGGAGAACCGACAGCGACCAGGAGGGGGAGTCTGGAAGAGACATCGGGATGGGGGTCGATGGGGGAAAAATGAAGCAGGTCAGGAGGTGGTATCAAGAAAGTAAGGATCAGGGGATCCATTACCAGCAAGGAAGACCGGATTTAGAAGATGTGACACCAATGTCGCGCGATGGGCGTTCGCTCGACGTCGTCGTGTCGTGAGCGTGGGAAGGCTACTTAATTGGGGTAGAGTAGTAAGGAGGACCCCGAGGGGATGGATCTACCTGGAAGAATGGACCTGGAGGAGGAACCAGACGGGGACCTGACAAGAAGGAGGCCGTAAGGAAATTCATACGGAGAACAAGGAATCTACTATATGCATAGCCTCTTCATGCTCAACACAGCGGCGACTGCGAGCGCTTACGAGCTTCTGGATTCGGAAGACGGGTCTTCTGAGTCTAGAACACGGGCCCCCTACGTCGCCCAACAGGCGTCCTGATTCTGAATACGTATCACCGACGTCTGCCGTGAGCATGGGAGGACCACGAAGAGGTGGTGGAGAAGGGCAGTAAGGGGAACCTCTAGGGTGGACCAGGAGAGCGACCAAGAAGGAAAGAACCACCTGGAGGAAGGGCCTGGACGGGAAAACCAGCAAGAAGAGACCAGTAGGGGGGTCTCAACGATATCTGGAAACGCTAGCTGTTAAGCATGAGAACGGTTGCGGAGGAGCAACCTGGGAGACAGAAGTACTGCGCTGCATAAACGACCTTAATGGCCGGAACGGAGAGAATGTCTATGATGAATGCACGGAAGTGTTGAACGGCTAGATGCCAATGAAAGATCCTAGATGTTAGCGAGTTTAACAGAAACTACTTTCCAGTGATGCTGCAAAGTGGCGCGAAGCGCGCAAGTGCGAGACATGCCGTTAGGCGTGTTGGAGCACTTGTAGTATGCATTCGATATGCCAAGATTTATCGGAAATCGGACTTGGACGAAGTAGAAGTCGTGGATGACTTTCTCCGTTGCAGTTCTGGAAGAGATGACAGTTTCATCAGAGCATCACAAAGCGGACATTTTGCTCTTGAAGTTGGCGAAGTTCCGACGGACATTGCGAATGCTCAAACCTGCCTCTGCAGCTTCAGCGAACACTTCCGCTCCGCTCCTTAAGTTCCTCCTCTGATGCTGCTAGTCCACAATGGCTTATCAGCCCGAGAGTTTTTCGGGAAAGACATCTCTTGGTGATCTTCAAGCTCACGGCTTCCGTAGCACTGACGACGTGGTGCATGAAGCGCTCCTAATGCTTATCGACGTTGTTGATTACGGTAATCCTCCCAAAGGTTGGCAAAGACGTGTCAAGGTATCTGCAGGTGCTCGTACTCGGACTCCTCTTGATATTCCATGTGCGACTGTCCTTGAATCTCGGCATGTCTTAGAACAGTATGGCAGGTAGTCGTCGAGCTGTCGTGCCAAGATTGATATCGAACGTTTATTCGGCTTACGTTTCGGCGTAACCGCCTTCTTCAGAGCCTGGAAAACACAAGGGGAGTTAGAGAAATTACCCGTCCAAGAGTCATTTCAAGTTTCAGCCATCTCAAAAGCTAATGGGAGAAAGAGACGAACCACGAGGGAGACAGCCCAACTGACCTTATGTAAACAGCCGAAGGCTGTGGAGTCACCCTTCAGATGGAGATAAATGTGGGTGAATGAGGTCCTCCCTTCGGGTCAGCCCCTCAGCGACCTTCCGGCTGGCGCCCCCCGGGGTCAAGCCCACAGAGGTCGGCAAATGGAGCCAACTCCTGGGTTATGGCCACCCGTTCCTCCTTCCTATTGATTGCGGGGTTCTTGAACGCAATCCACAGCGCCTCCAAGGCCTTGCGCGCTGCGATGTCGACCTCGCGAGCCAGGATCGTCACCGCCACTCCAACCACTGCGCCACTATGACTTCGCAGCCTGTGCTCCCCCAAGGGTGTGGCGACTTTGCACCTGTTGAGCCCATCCACATGCTCCTTCACCCTTACCCAAAGTGGTCTGCCCGTCTCACCAACGTATTCCTCCTTGCATTCAATGCAAGTTATGAGGTATACTGTTCCTGAAACCCTACAGTCGCCTTCCCTGCCGAATGGGCAGACCACGCAGGAGGGCGTTTCACAAGCGCAGTCATAAAGACGGTTCCTCACCAGTTGCGCCTTGAGGTTAGCCGGAGGCACCTCAACAACCCTAACGATGTCACCCAGGTCAGCCTTACGAACGCATTCCCGTACTTGAGCACTGAGAGCGTCCGAGATAAAAGGTACCGTGAAGGGCGATTTGACCACGCAATTGTGCCCTTTGTATTCGTGCTGGTGCCCGTGGTTGACGGCCTTTGGGCATGTTGTGGGCAACATACCCGTTGGATAAGCAATGCGAGATGCCATCTCCCTAGATGAGGACTTGAACTCGCTATTCGAGGACACCAGAGCAGCTGTTTGGAACATATTCCGGACAATGGCCCTCTTAGTACTATCTGGGTGTGCGGAACGATAGTGCACAATGACGTCACGTCACGTCGTTGTACACAAATGTCTCCAAAGGCGATGCCATGCAAGCGGTACACGAGATCCTTGTTGAGCATGAGGTCCATCTGGCCCTTTTTGGACTCAACATTGCCCAAATAATGGTGCTCATAGATGAGTGCCTTCAGTGCAACATATTCAAGTGGTCCAAACAGTACTACAGGCAGGTTAGAGCCTAGCTATGGGTCAACGCTTGGCTCCGGTGCTAGCTATAGCGTACATGTCAAAAATAGAGAGACCCGTAATGGAACGCAGACCTTTGCTGTATTGTCGTATATAGATGACTGTTTCATCGTATGTCCCACGCAGAGCGAAATGGATGCCTGCTTCGAGTTGCTTAACCATCAGGCTGAGCATATTAAGCTCACAAGGGAGAAACCGACAAGTCACTGGTTGCGTTCCTCAACGTGGAAATTCGTCTCTCTAGGAACACCTTCCAAACTAGGTGGTACCGGAAGCCCAGCAACA